>PVIR01015168.1:0-18554 GCA_004026965.1 Petromus typicus
GCCCAGGGCTTCTCCCGGTGGCCCCAGCCGCGCGCCTTCCGCCCTTCCCCAGCAGAGCTCCGTGCTCCAGCGGGGCGGGGCGGGGCGGGCTGGGGACCCGGCCAGACCTTGCTCTAAGTCGCGCGCGCGCGCGTCAGAAGCGCTAGAGGTCGTTGTGGGGCGTGGGTGGCTCGGGAGTGGGTGGCAGAGCAGGGCTGTGGCCCAGGGCTGGGGACTGGGGGCTGGAGGCGGAGCGAGATGGGGTCGTGGCCGGGGAGGGTAGCTAGAGCTAGCGGGAGGCGAGCTAACACTGTGAGAACCACCCCAGGGCCCTGGGGGCTGCTCCGGGCTGCGGAGCCTGGGGGTGGCGGGCGAAAACGAAAACGCAGAGACGCCCTGAAAAAGCGGGGAGGAGGGGGAATGGTGGCCAGATGAATCGGAAGAGAATCCAGAAATGAAAGAGAGAAAGTCAGAGATGAGTCAGAAAAAGGACAGAAGCAGCCAGGCAGAGTAGAGAGGTACACAGGGAGAGGACGAGATTCAGGGAGGGAAGGATTCTGAGACCAGGAGAGAACAAATAATAGTGGGAGTAGAGCAGACAGAAGCCAGAAGATGCTGACAGCTGGCTCTTCTCCACACACAAGCCCTTGTCATCATCCTCCAGGCCTTACCCTTGAGGAGGACCAATCGCCGGAAGTTCTACTACCAAGCCGCCTTTGTGGCCATCCTCAAGAAACACAGAAAGATGGCCAAGGAGAGGGGCCTCATCAGCCCTGAAGACTTTGTCCAGCTGCAAAAATACATGGAATGTGAGTCTTCCTCCCAACCTCCAGTTCTGGGAGGAGAATCCCTCTTCCCACTCCTTATGCTCCCCCACCGCACCCCACGTTCCCCAGTGGCCTTGAGCCAGCTCCTCAGATATGACAGTGGCTGGGAAAGGAAGGAGGGGAGATGGGGAGACGCCTGAGGTCTCAGCGCTCCACCCACTCCCTCCAAACTTGACTGCTTGCTCTGGCCTCGGAAAAGAGGAAAAAAAGAGTGGAACCCGTGTGGAGGATCTGAAATGTTTTTCTCACTGTTTCTGTGTGTCTTTTCGCATTTCCTCCTCTCATTCAGAGCTTTTTTTCCTGCTTGGTGTTTGAATGGGAATCTTTGGCGGGAGGCCAGGACAGCTGAGCCCGATTAATGTTCTCCTCTTACTCTCTTCACACCCAGACTCCACCCAAAAGGTCAGTGACGTCCTAAAGCTCTTCGGAGATGGTGAGATGGCCAAACATCTCCAAGGAGACGTGAGTGGTGGCGGCTGGAAAATCCTCTCCCTGACCAACTCCTCTCATCTTCGTTTTTGCTATTCCACTGGGATCCCCCACTTCCAGGGATTCTTCTGGGCCTGCTCTCTTCCCATTGTGCATGGTCCCTACAGCTATTGCTTTAGGAAAAACAAGAGATCCTATTCCCTCAGAATGTGGCTCAAAAGACCATGCCTCTGCCTCAGATACTTCTGAGCCCTATACATGCCATCTCTGTCCCTGCTGCTATCAGCTCTTCAGTGTCAGTGCCCCCCATCCCGCTCCGCACCCCCTGCAGACTGCTCAGGGTACTGCACTCTCATCACAGGCCATTGGGTATGAGGGATTTGAACAGTTCCTGAAAATCTATCTGGAAGTGGATGATGTTCCCAGTCACTTAAGCCTGGCACTGTTTCAGTCCTTCCACAATGGTCAGTGCTCAAACGAGACTTTGCTAACAGGTACGGTTTAGCAGGTAGGACGGAGCTGGGCCGATGGAAGAAAAGTCAAATGAGTGTTGGTTTGGGGAGAAGGGCTGAATTGTGTCCCATGTTGTGGCAGAGGGTGGTCAGGCTGTACTGGGAGCTCACAGGGAGAACGTTAAAACGGGACAGTTGGAATAAACAGAAGAGAAGGAACATGCCAAATTGGAAAGAACCCTGACTTCAGTCCCGCTATACTTTTCTGTGGCAGATGTGGTGTGTCTTAGTGATGTCTCCTGCTACTTCTCCCTTCTGGAGGGTGGCCGGCCAGAAGACAAGCTAGAATGTGAGTGAGTGGCCATTCTGCCCTGGGAAAGGGGAGGCTCAGGGAAAGGGAGAGCTGTTCCCTTGTTTCTGACTTTGTCCTCTTGAATTCCTAAGGGCGGACGGGTCTGGAGAGTGGGCCTGTTGCTTCTGTCCCGCCAGACATCCAGTTTCTGTGTCTATGCGTCCTCACGCTGGTGGCCTCAGGCCTGCTTGGGATAGGGGAAAATGTGCTGTCTCCTCTACCAGCTTCACCACAGGCCTTCAGCCTGTCTTCCCCTTCGTCTTGACTCTTCTTCAGCTCCATCCAAAGCTGTAGCTCTCTCCCTAGCTCTGTGCTTCCCCCTGTATTCTGGGATGAATTCTTTGGGTATCTCTCACACACTGACTCTGGTCTCCCTAAAACCATACAGTTACCTTCAAGCTGTATGACACGGACAGAAACGGAATACTAGACAGCTCGGTGAGTTGTGGGACCTGTAGGGAGGGCAAGGGAGTGTGTTCCCATTCGTCCATGTCCTTCTGCCCCAGCTCTTCCAGAGTTTCATGAAGCAGAGAGAGGACTGAGGGTGTGGCTCCATGGTAGAGGATTCCCCCAGCATGCACGAGCCCCTGCCTTTGATCCCTAGTGTGAGCACACGCACACACACACACACACACACACACACACACACAGAGGGGAATAGGTCTTAAGCTCCTGATCCCTAAGGAGAAGGCCAGAGACATGAACAAGGCTATGCCTTTCAAACCTATAAGGCCGTTGTTTGCTTGGCAGAGGCCCATGAGAATGAAAGGGTGGGTCTCGGGATGAAATCCAGGATTCTGGATTTGGGGAGAAGAGTTCGAGTAGGAGTAATGTGGCCACGATTCTTATCCTCTTTGCCTCAGGAAGTGGAAAAAATCATCCTCCAGATGATGCGAGTGGCTGAATATTTGGATTGGGATGTGTCTGAGCTGAGGCCGGTGAGGCAGTTCTTCCTTCCTGTCCCTCCTTGTACCTTCGCACCCACGGATTCTGCGTCTGCCTCACTCCCTGTCTGAGCGTCTGCCTGTTCCCTTGGTTCAAATGGCTATGCCGGGTGTGCTGAGAGAGACTGGAGAGGGGCCTGAGGGCCACGCGTCCTGAAGCTCCTTCCCTCTCTCTGCTCAGATTCTTCAGGAGATGATGAAAGAGATCGACTATGATGGCAGTGGCTCTGTCTCCCTGGCCGAGTGGGTCCGGGCTGGCGCCACCACAGTGCCACTGCTAGTACTGCTGGGACTGGAGATGGTGAGCGGCAGAGGCCTGTGAGGATGGGGAAGGCAGCCACCCAGGGTGCCAGAGCTCGGCCCCCATGGCCTTAGACACTCCCTCTCATCCTCTGTGCCCTCCCAGACCCTGAAGGACGACGGGCAGCACATGTGGAGGCCCAAGAGGTTCCCTAGACCCGTCTACTGCAACCTGTGCGAGTCCAGCATTGGTCTTGGCAAACAGGGGCTGAGCTGTAACCGTGAGTGTTGGGACCTGAGCATGTGCAAAGAGGGAGCCTGGCCATCTGCAGGAGCAGGGCCTTCTGGATGTAGAGACCTGGGTTTGAATTCCGGCTTTCCCACTGACTAGTTATGTGAACTTGGAAAACTCAACTTTCTTTGTTTTTTCTTTTTCTTTTTGTGGTGCTGGGGATCAAACCCCAGACCTCATGTATCTTTTTTTTTTTAGGTTTTTGGAGACAGGGTCTCGCTTTGTGGTTCAGGCTGGCCCTGAGCTCAGCCTCAAACTCACATCACAATCCTCCTGCCTCTGCCTCCCGAGTGCTGTGTCATGTATCTTTTTTAAGTTGTAGTTTCCTTAACTGAGGAAAATGAGGTAATTGTGAGCCTTAAATCAGTTGATGCCAAAAAATATGCATCACATAGTGCGTTCACATACTATAAAATTCAGTTAAAGATATCGTCGTTGTTATTATAGTTAGACCAGGCCCTGTTGCTGGTGGCACATGGCTGGTTTGGGACAGCAGTTGTTCTTTTAGAAGGAAGATTGAGGAAAAGGCACAGGTCTCGGACGGGAGCCTTGCTTGGCAACACTTTAATTCACTGCCACACCCTGACAGCAAGGGATTACCTGTCCTGTTGCCTGAGTGGTTCTTCCTCACTGGGCATGCAAGGCAGGATGGGGGAAGGGCTGCAGCTCCGCCTCTCACCTTCTACCCTCTCTCCCAGTCTGTAAGTATATGGTTCACGACCACTGCGCCATGAAGGCCGCGCCGTGTGAAGTCAGCACCTATGCCAAGTCTCGGAAGGACATTGGTGTGAGTGACCCCCCACATCCCCACCCCCAACTTGACCCTGTCCCTGGGCTGGCACCCTAAGGCCCGCCCCTTCCTCTACTGGGATCCTCCCAGACAGAGCTCTGCCTTTCCCCACAAGGTCCAATCCCACGTGTGGGTGCGCGGAGGCTGTGAGTCTGGCCGCTGCGACCGCTGTCAGAAAAAGATTCGCATCTACCACAGTCTAACCGGGCTGCATTGTGTGTGGTGCCACCTAGAGGTCAGTTTGGAAGCTACCCCTCCACAATATGCTTCTGGACCGTTCCCATAGTTGTTCCTGCTCCAAAGGACCCATTCTAGTCTCCACCCCCGATTTCAGAGGTGGCAGGTGCCCTGCTTGATCTCTGTGTGCATATGCTGTGTTTCCAGATCCATGATGACTGCCTGCAAGCCATGGGCCCCGAGTGTGACTGTGGGGTGCTCCGTGAACACATCCTGCCCCCGTCCTGCATCTATCCCAGTGTTCTGGTGAGACCCTCAGGCAGTGGCAGAAAACGGACAGGCAGCCTCCTGGATTTCCCAAGCCTCTTAGAACAGGGAGATTCAAACCCCATCCTCCTTTTGGGGATCTACATATAATCCAGCTTTCCTTCCCTCTGCTTTGCTCCTTTCCCAGGCATCTGGACAGGAGCGGAAACAGAGCAAAACGAGCCAGAAATCCATGGATGACTTAAATGTGTTCACGTCAGAAGCTCTGCGGGTACAGGGCCAGGGGCTTGGGCTTCCTGGTATGGCCAGTCTGGGGCTGCTTCCTGTGCGGGAGGTGGGAGGGTAGTGAAGAAGGCCATCTCCAAAGCCGCCTTATCTCTGAGAACATCCTGGTTTGTTTATCCTTCTTTTCTCCCTTCCTCAACCCTTGCAGATTGAGCCCGTTCCTAACACTCACCCACTGCTAGTCTTTGTCAATCCTAAAAGTGGTGGGAAGCAAGGGCAGAGGTAAGAAGAGATGCCTGCGTCTTGCTAGGTAGAGTGGGAAGGCCAGGGCTTGGAGGAAGGAAGGGAATGTGGTGCATTGTTAGGGCCCCTCGGAGAGGATGTAACAAGGTGTCCAATATCTCTTCATGTAACAAGGTGTCAAATATCTCTTTCGCTTCACCCCACCATGAACTTTCGTTTTTCCCTGCACAGGGTGCTTTGGAAGTTCCAGTATATACTAAACCCTCGGCAGGTGTTCAACCTCCTGAGAGACGGTCCTGAGCCAGGGTAGGTATAGGTGAGGGCCATAGTACAGTGTTTTTGTGTGTCTGTGCACCTGTGCATGATGAGAGAGAAAGCAGAAAAGAGTGTGTGTGGGGAGAAGAGGCCTAGCAGACCCAAGACGCCCAAGTTCAGAATCCTTCTTTCCCTAAGATCCCTGGGGATCCCCTCTTCTTGGCTCTCTGGCCCATCTTTGTCTTGCGTTAAAAGAGTAAAGATACCTGTTCTTTCCTAACCGCTGTAGAGTAACTGTATCTGTCCTCCATTGTCTTTTTCTCTGCCCTTAATAGAAACTCAAATCCATTACTATTATTATCACTGTTATTATTATTATTACTGGAACTGAACCCAGGGGATTGAACCCAGAGCTCTCCCACTGAGCTATACCTCCCAGCCCAAAACTCAAGTGTAATAAGAAAGGGGAAGAAAGTCATAGTAATGAGAAACATGAAGTAATCTGCCTGTCCAAGAATCGAGTAACCTCTGTCCTGTTGTCCTTCTTTCCTTTCTTTCTCCCTTTTTGTCTCAGTCTCAGATTCTTCAAAGATGTTCCTAATACCCGGATTTTGGTGTGTGGTGGAGATGGCACAGTAGGCTGGATTCTAGAGAGCATTGGTCAGTGTGAGGAAAGGCTCTGGCAGGAGATGGGGACAGTTGAACCCCGGGGCCAGCTCCTTCCATCTGTCTCTTCACCTGCTCCCCAGAAAAGGCCAACTTACCTGTGGTACCACCTGTCGCTGTGCTGCCTCTGGGCACTGGAAATGACCTGGCTCGTTGCCTACGGTGGGGAGGAGGTAGGTGGTTAGAAATTGTTTTGTCCGGGAATGAGGGAGCTGGGTAGGAGGGGAAAGGCATACAGAGAAGAATCTAGGCCTCTGATGTGAAAGAGGGTTGGAGGAGAAGAGAAACACAGATGAGTGTGGATTAATGCGGACTAACAAGACCCAAGAGCTTGGGAAGAGATAGGCACCACATTTGGAACCTAGAAGAGTCCAGGGTGACAGTGCTGTTCCTTATAAGCCTAAAAATAGTTGTTTCTCCAAACAAGTCCTGAGGGTCAGAGGATCAAGAAATATAGTGTGTAGGGGGGTGAGAACAAAGTGGGGATGAAGAGGTTGTGTAAGACTGAAGGCAGATGACAAAGCTGGCAGGAGCTTCTCCATGATTCATTCATCTGTTCGTTCTTCTAGCCTTTCATTCATGTTCATTCACTGATGCACATGGTTTCTTTCTGAGTCTATTACAATAGTCTCCTAACTGCACTCCCATTTTTAATCTCTTCTTCTTTTCAAAGAAAACATTTCAGGAATGTACTGAGACGTGAGGAGGTCAGTGTAGGGCACCTTGTGTCTGAATTGTCTTGAGGTCAGAGCTCTTTGGTTCAGAGTCCAGCTCAGAGACCTTGTTGGAGATTAAGGAATGGAGGTCTATGAAGAAGAGGAGGAGGGTTCCTGGGTGGAGAAATTGGTGTGAGGCCAGAGGAGCCACAAAGCACTGTGGTGGTACATTGGGAAACTGAGTCGTTCACTGTGATTGGGACCAAGAGGGTGAGGTGAGGAGCGGGGAGAAGAGGGGCTGAGTGGAGCAGGTGCAGATTATGGAGGGTAGGAAGTGTGATAGGGGGGAGTTTTTGTCCATATCTTGCCAGAAATTCCAAGCTGACAGCTCAAAGACGATTTTGAATTGTTTTCCCTAACAGCGTTCTTAATTTCTTTGAATTTTTTTTTTTTTTTACTATTTTATTTTATTTTGGTGGTACTTAAGATTGAGTTCACACTGAGGAGGCCTTTGCATTGAGCCATATCCCAGTCCCTTTTAGTTTGCTTATTTGATGATACCTTGTTTTGTTTTCTTCTTTTTGCAGTACTGGGGATAGAACTCACAACCTTGCACTTGCAAGGCAGGCAGTGGCTCCCCTGAGCTAAATCCCAACCTTTAATTTGTTTATTTGAGACAGGATCTTGTTAGGTCAAAGTTGCCCGACGTGGGTTTATGCTGAAGTTGATTATTCTAGTGGAGTGCACATCCTGCAGTCCCGCAGTCCCTCTACTTTGCTCACCATTCATTTGCTTCACCTTTCAAACCACTGAGGCGTTGGAGTGCATAGACCTCGAACCATGGGGGCACTAATATAAATAAAAGAAAAAACAGGACGATTGCTAGGCATGATGCCGCAAGCCTGTAATCCCATCATTCAGGAGGCTGAGGCAGGAGGAATGAGCCCAGTTGGGCGACAGAGTGAGACCTTGTGTCCCACAAAACCAAAAAATAAGACTGTTTTTGTATCCTAATGCTGCTGTAATGAATTACACAAACAGTGACTCAAGCAACAGATTATTTTGTCTTCCAGTTCTGGAGCTCAAAAGTTCAAAGCAAGTCTCGTTGGCCTAACGGGAAGGGCTCAGGGGGCGTGTTTTGCTCTGGGGCTCATGGCGGCAGAATCCTTGGCCTTTTCTCCTCCAGCTCATAGAAACCATCTGCATTCCTAGGTGCCAGCCCCTCCTAAACAGTAATGTTATCATCGCTCCAACCTCTCCTTCCATTGTCACATCTCCTCCTAAGACTTCTGTCCTGCCTCCCTTTTTGGTTTTATGTTACTTACTTTTAAATTTTTGTTTGTTTGTTTTTGTTGTTTTTTGAGACAAGGTCTCTCTTTGTGGTTCAGGCTGGCCCTGAGCTCAGCCTCAAACTCACATCACAGCAATCCTCCTGCCTCTGCCTCCTGAGTGCTGGGATTACAGGCGTGAGCCACCATGCCCGGCACTGTGGTATGTGGTGCTGATTGCTGCTGAGGTGAGTCTCCACACCCAGTATAGTATGTGGTTACCGAGGATCGAACCCAGGCCCTTGTGCTTGCAAGACAGATGCTGGAACCACTGAGCCAAATCCCCAGCCCTACTTTTAAATTTTTGAGACAAACTTCATTATGTAGCTGAGGCTGACCTTGAACAATCCTCCATCCTCTGCCTCCCAAGTCTTGGAATTCCGGATGTGTGCCACCATGCCTGGCCTCCTCTTTCACTTATAAAGGCCTTTGTGTAACACTGAGACCATTTAGATAATCTGAGTTAATTTACCATTCAAGATCCTTAGTGTAATCCTGTCTGCGAAGTCTTCTTGCAGTGTACACTTCCTTTTCCCTCCTCCCACCTCTTCCCTTCCTTTCTCTTCTACTGAGGATTGAACCCTGGAGCTTTGCACTGAGCCACATTCCCAGTTCTTTTGTATTTTTATTTTGAGATGGGATCTCACTGAGTCACTAAATTACCCAGGCTGGCCTCCAATTTTTTTTTTTTTTTTTTTTTGAGACAGGGTCTCGCTTTATAGTTCAGGCTGGCCCTGAGCTCAGCCTCCAACTCACATCACAGCAGTCCTCCTGCCTCTGCCTCCCGAGTGCTGGGATTACACGCGTGAGCCACCACGCCCAGCACTGTGGTATGTGGAACTGATTGCTGCTGGGCGAGAGTCTCCACGCCAAGTATTGTATGTGGTAACCAGGGATGAACCCAGGCCCTTGCACTTGCAGGTCAGGCGCCAGAACTACTGAGCTAAATGCCTGGCCCCCTGGCCTCCAAATTTCCATTCTCCGGCCTCAGCCACCTGAGCAGTTGGAATGGCAGTTGTGTGGCATGGCACCCAGGCTATACAAGGTTCTTGAGATAGGGATGTGAATGTTTAGGGGTGGCCATTATCCTGGCTACCTCAGAGATTAGGAAGGAGCAATCAGAGAGGGTCCTCTGGGATGAAGAGAGTGGTATCTCAGATACTAAGTAAAGAGTTAAAATGAAAAGCCATATCTGGTGGCTCATGTCTGTAATGCCAACACTCAGGAGGCTGAGGCAGGAGGATCACTGCAAGTTTGAGGCTCTCCTGGCCTACATAGTGAGTCCAAGGCCAGCCTGGACTGTATAGTGAGATTGTGTCTCAAAAACAAAAACAAAACAAAACAAAAAGTTAAAATGAGAACTAAAGCTAAACTGTTGATTTTGGCAGGAGTCATTAGCAGTGTTTGCCAAGAGTTTCAGCAGAGTGAGATGGCGAAAGGCAGATTACAGGGGTTGAGCCATCAGTGGAATGTGAGGAAGTGGAGACTTTTTAAAAAAATCTTTTTCTTCCCCCGGTTACAAGAATAATAAATTCTTGTGGTTAAAAAAAATTCAACTAAACATGCCAAGAAAGTGAAAGTTCCCTGAAATCTACTCCAAAAAGTTTTGGATTCCATTCCTCCGTCTCTGAATTTGTAGACACATACTATATGTATTTAAGCACGATTTTTTTTTCCCCCCAGTACTAGGGACTGAATCCAGGATCTTCACATTAAGCTAAATCCTTAACCATTTTAAACATTTGGGGGACTTTTAAAAAATTTTTAACTGTGATTTATGTAGTTTGGTTTTGTTGAGACTGTCCCCACAAAACTGTAATCCTACCACTCTGGGAAGCTGAGGCAGGAGGACTGAGCATAACCTGGATGATTAAGCAATTTATCAAGACCCGATCTCAAAGGGTAGAGGGTGATGCTAGGGATACAGCTCAGTGTGGAAGCCCTGGTTTCAAGTCCCAGAGCCGCAGGATGGGGTGGGAGCTGATTTGGCAGCCCACACCTGTCATTCCTGTGCTCAGTAGGCTGAGGCAGGAAGGTCATGAATCTGAGGCCAGCCTGGGCCACATGGCCAAGACCTTGTCTCAGAGAGTTTTGATGTGTTTATATACAGCTCTGCTTTTCCCTGTCACGTCAAATCCCATATGTCTGCTTAGAAATAAGCACTGTTAACTAAGTTCACTCAGGTTGCTGTCTCTATATGCACACACATGTATGTGTGTGTGAACCCCGCACAACTTTTTTTTTTCTTCTCTACTGGGAATCGAACACGGATCCTTTGCACTGAGATACATTTCTACCTCCTTCTCATTTTGAAGCAGTGTCTTGCTAAGTTGCTAACTAGCCCACACTGAACTCAAAATTATGATCTTTCTGCCCAGAGTGTTGGGTACGAGTGTACATCAGCCACCCATGTGTCATTTTAGCAAATAAATGGAGTCAGGCTGGACAGATTGTTGTAGGACTTTCTTTCTCTCAGACCTCTTCCCTGTTGAGTACTATGTCTGGAAGAATGTTCATGTTAGTCCACTAAGATAGATTTCATTTTATATTTGATACCTGCATAGTACTCTGTGGCATGGAGTTCCCACATTCCTTTGCATGTTTTTGGTCTTTCCCTCTATACTGCATCAGCCCAACTTATCAGCACGTCCTCCTCCCTGAGGGCTGTTCCAGGTGCTCCGAACTGAGCCTCAATGACCTGATTAGGTCCCAGAGCCTCTGACCCCAACTCGGTGGAGTGGCAAGTTCCACTTGCTCCCGACTCCTGTCCCTCCAGGCTGCCCCTGCAATACCCGACCTTTCCACACCGATGGTCATTTGGATTATTTCTATTTTTGCTTTTTCAGAGGATACTTCAACAAATGTCATTTTGTTACATATATTTTAGATTCTACAGAAATTCCTAAACATAGAATTGCTATATTCCGAAGTATGTTTTGAAGGCAGACAAGGTAGTGCACACCTGTAATCGCACACACTTGGAAGGCTAAGGCAGAAAGATGCAAGTTTAAAGCCCACCCCCCTACCCAGCAAACTATTGAGAACTTGTCTCAAAATAAAAATTTTAAAAGGCTGGAAATGTAGTTCAGTGGTGGAGTCCGTAAGTGCAAGGCCCTCCATTCAATCTTTAGTACTGATAAAAAATTTTATTTGATGAAATTTTATTTGCCATGTTAGTGAAGCACTTTACCATGGAATGGCACCCAAATTTACCCCCAGAACCAAAATTTGATAATACTGTTACAAAAATTGCCACTTGTCCTCCAAAATGTTATTACATTCCAACTAACAGCAAATGAGAGTGCCAGTTTACTTATAAACTTTTAGTGTTGGTTTGCTCAGGCACCTTATAGTTTCTTGATCTGATAGGCACAAAAGGAAACTTTTTTTTTTTTTTTTGAGACAGGGTCTCGCTTTGTGGTTCAGGCTGGCCCTGAGCTCAGCCTCCAACTCACATCACAGCAATCCTCCTGCCTCTGCCTCCCGACTGCTGGGATTGCAGGCGTGAGCCACCACGCCCAGCACTGTAGTATGTGGTACTGGTTGCTGCTCGGCGTGAGTCTCCACACCCAGTATGGTACGTGGTTACCGGGGATCGAACCCCGGCCCTTGCACTTGCAAGACAGGCGCTGAAACCACTGAGCTAACTCCCCGGCCCCCAAAAGAAACCATTTTATTTTATTTATTTATTTAGCAGTGTCAGAGATCAAACTCAAGTCCTCATGCTTCCCAGGTAGTTGAGGTACCACTTGAGCTAAATCCCCACCCCTTTTTCTCTCTTTTTTTTTTTTGTCAGGGTCTCACTTTGTAGTTCAGGCTGGCCCTGAGCTCACTATGTAGCCCAGGCAAGCCTCGAATTCAAGGCAGTCCTCCTGCCTCTGCCTCCCAACCACACCAGCATTGTGGTATGCAATGCTGATTGCTGGTAGGTGTGAGTGACCATGGGATCAAACCCAGGACCTTGCACTTGGAAGGCAGGCACTGGAACCACTGAGCTAAATCCCAGCTCCTTTTTTCTCTTTTTTTTTGAGACAAAGTTTTGAACTCACTATGGAGCCCTGGCTGGCCTTGAACTCTTAGTGATCCTCCTGCCTCGGTCTCCTGAGTGCTGGGATTATAGGTTTGTGTCACCAAGCCTGGTCCATTTGCCCATTTTTTTATATTGAATTTAGTATGGATTTTTTTGGGGGGTGGACAGGGATGAAACTCAGGACCTTGGGCTTTCAAGACAGATACTGCACCACTGAGCTGAATCCCTGGCCCCTATAATGATTTTTAAAGTTTTTTTAATTTTAATTTTTTTGTGTGTGGTACTGTGGAGTCAAACCCAAGGCCTTATAAGTGCCAGGCAGGTACTCTAGCACTGAGCTATACTCCTTTCCCTCTGAGTATATACTGTATGTCTGTTTCTTTTCTCTTTTTCTTTCTTCTCTTTCTTTCCCTTTGAACACAGATCTTTTCCACTGAGGTACATTTCCACCTTCTCATTTTTTATTTTGAAACAGCATCTTCTAAGTTGCTAACTTGCCTACTCTGAGCTCAAAATTATGATCCTTCCACCCAGAGTGCTGGGTATGGGTGTACATTAGCCACACATGTGACATTTTAACAAATAAATGGAGTCAGACTGGACAGTCTCATTAAATTGCCCAGCTGGCCTCAAACTTGTGATCCTTCCGCTGCAGTAGCTGGGACAGCAGGTGATATGTACACTACCACACTCACCTAGAACTTTTTTTAGTATTGCCAGAGTTAATCTGCTATATATACACTTTTTCTTTGTTTCTATTTGTGTTTCCTTTTCTTTCTTTCCTATAGGTTCCTGTATGTTCATTCATTTCACCATACAGAAGGCTTAACTTTGAAACTGGCAAAGAGTAGCCTCTACCCCTCATCCCAGCTAATTTAGACATGGAGGTGGAAGATGGCAAGTTTGAAGCCAACCTGGACGATTTATGAGACTGTCTTAAAATTTGAAACAAAGTAGAAAAGAGATAGAGGATTTGGAGATGTAGCCAAAGGTCCCTAATGCTGTGCACACACAATACATTTAATGGTAGTAAAATGAAACAGAGAGATGCAGGATGCAGCTCAGCGCTAGGACCAGTGTTCATTTCCCAGCACTACAAAAACTAAAATTAATGACAGCAAAGTACTGTGTTCCTCAGGTTTACCCCAACTCACTCTAAATTTTAATATAATTTCATTTTTTCATCTTTTTTGGCTTCTGATATTCTATTATGCTTTAGAAAGGTCATTTCATTGAGAGAAAATAGAAGTACTTAGTCATGTGTTCTTCTAGTGTGCTACAGCTTTTTTTCCTAAATTTTTAATTCTTAGATCCATTTTGAATTCATTTTGGTATAAAGAGTGGCTTCTACATCTAGCACTATTTATTGACTGATCTCCCAGTTTACATGTTATAGTGAATTCAGGCCGGGGATTTAGCTCAGTGGTTCCGGTGCCTGTCTTGCAAGTGCAAGGGCCTGGGTTCGATCCCCAGTAACCACATACAATACTGGGTGTAGAGACTCACACCCAGCAGCAACCAGTACCACATACCACAGTGTCGGGGTGTGGTGGCTCACACCTGTAATCCCAGCACTCGGGAGGCAGAGGCAGGAGGACTGCTGTGATGTGAGTTGGAGGCTGAGCTCAGGGCCAGCCTGAACCACAAAGCGAGACCCTGTCTCAAAAAAAAAAAAATTGTTATAGTAAATTCTCATATATACTGGAATTTATATATGACACTCTTTTTTACTGTGAAACTGTGCCAGGATCACACTTGATTCTGCATTCGGTTGGTTGGAATGGGACAAGAAAGTATGCAGGGCCAGTGATTTAGCTCAAGGGGTACTGTGTCTACCTTGGAAGCACAAGGGCCCAAGTTCGATCCCCAGTACCACCAAAAAGAAAAAATAAAAAAGAAACCATGAGAGAAAGACTCTCCCCACTTGTCACCTCCTTTTTCAGCACTCTCTTGGCTTTTCTTTCCAGTCTTCACTGGCTTTGGAGACGTTTGTAGATACACACACACACTGGTTGTATTCGTCTTCCAGAACAGTGTTCAACAAGAGGCTGAGCTTCACATGGGCCCGTGGGGGCTGGCACTTTGGCCTTCCACTGGCAGGGGCTGGATGGTCGTTCGTGCAGAACCGCAGCAGGGAGCCTTGGGGGTCTGGGGAGCTGAGAAGGCTGGGAAGAGGGTCTCGGGTCCCTGACTCTGTGCTGACCTATTGTATCATATCTTTTCTTCCCTAGGATATGAAGGACAGAACTTGGCAAAGATTCTCAAGGATTTAGAGATGAGTAAGGTGGTTCATATAGATCGGTGGTCTGTGGAAGTGATACCCCAACAAACAGAAGAAAAGAGTGATCCAGTCCCCTTTCAAATCATCAATAACTACTTCTCCATCGGTGTGGTCAGTGCACCTGGGAGGTGCAGCAGGGAGGGAGGGGGGAGGGGGTAGGCGGAGGCTGGGCAAGGACACAGGGGAAGAGAGAGAGGAAGAGAACCTGGGTGTGGG
Source organism: Petromus typicus (assembly GCA_004026965.1). Taxonomy (NCBI): domain Eukaryota; kingdom Metazoa; phylum Chordata; class Mammalia; order Rodentia; family Petromuridae; genus Petromus; species Petromus typicus. The sequence goes on from PVIR01015168.1 coordinate 14,650, forward strand.
GAAACTGAGGGTTTGCTGTGCTGTTACAAAAAAGGAACTTGGGACATGCTGCATAGGGACAGGGCGGGGCATAGAGGACAGTGCTCTGCACAGAGCGAGGCACCAGTCTCTGGTGCCACATGTCCTTAACCCTCTAGGACGCCTCTATTGCTCACCGATTCCACATCATGCGCGAGAAATATCCTGAGAAGTTCAACAGCAGGTGAGGGAGACAAAGAGGGTCTGGGCATATCTAGTGTCAGGGCCAGAGCTGTGATCAAGTACGGCTCAGAAGGCCTAGAATGGGCAGGGACACCTCTACAGAACCCCCAACCATAGCACCCTTATTCTCCTTGGAATTGGGACATTGATGCCACTTACCACCATCAGCCGTGTGTGTGACCTGTCCCCTCTCTACCTGTGCTACCTGGGCCCTGTGTTGGGGCTGACACAGAATGAAGAACAAGCTCTGGTACTTCGAATTCGCCACATCGGAATCCATCTTCTCCACGTGCAAAAAGCTAGAAGAGTCTTTGACAGTTGAGGTGCGTGTGATGAGACCCAACCCGACATCCTTTGCAGTTTCTCATACTCAGGTTTTTCCCTCTGCAGACATCTTTGGGAACTTCCCGCTTCCTCAGTCTGTATTTCTTTGACTGCCCAGCTATCAAACGCTGCCTTCCTCAGTCCTCAAGATACACTAGACCCTTTTTCCTTCCTTTTCTTGCAAACCTCCAAATGCTGGCCTTCCCAGTTTTGTCACCTGATAGAGGGATCAGTCACATCCATGATTATGCCATGAGGTGAGAATCTGCTCTCCCCAACTGGGCCTGTGCCCCCGTCCCCTCAGATCTGTGGGAAACCGCTGGATCTGAGTAACCTGTCCCTAGAAGGCATCGCAGTGCTGAACATCCCTAGCATGCATGGTGGCTCCAACCTCTGGGGTGATGCCAAAAGACCCCACGGGGATACCTGTGGGATCAACCAGGCCTTAGGCTCTACAGCTAAAGTCATCACTGACCCTGACATTCTGAAGACGTGTGTGCCAGGTAAGAGCCCCACCCCCAGGTGTGGGCAGGACAAAGAGGAAAGTATGGCACACTCTGGGACAGCCCCGCTTCTGCAAAATCTGTATTCCTACTTTTCTCCTAGACCTAAGCGATAAGCGACTGGAAGTAGTAGGGCTGGAGGGTGCAATTGAGATGGGCCAGATCTATACCAAGCTGAAGAGTGCTGGGCGTCGACTGGCCAAGTGCTCTGAGATCACTTTCCAGTAAGGATGACTGCCAGTCAGGGTCCTGTGGGAAGGGGGGTGGGGCAGAAGCAAAGAGGATCATGGGAATACTGAAGAGCATCTTTACTGGGAGATCCTCCTTAGGGACAAAGGGCCTCAGGTCCAACCTGACCCAGGTGTGCTGGCACATGCCTATAGTCCCAGCACTCGGGAGGCAAAGGCAGGAAGATCATTGCAAGTTCAAGGCCAGCCTGGGCTACATAGTGAGTTCAAGGTCAACCTGAACTATACAGTAAGACTCTTGTCTCAAAATAAACCCTAAAAAGTCCTGAGATGTAGAGTTCTAGTATTCAACTGCTAAGGAAATCCTGCCAATCATTCTTCATCTTCCTTGCCCTCCAATAGCACCACAAAAACCCTTCCCATGCAAATTGATGGTGAACCCTGGATTCAGTCACCCTGTACTGTGAGTATCACCTCTGCCTGCTAAAAACCCAACCCTCAGGATCCATGGATCCTAAAAGCTTACCAGTGTCTTTACCTCTTCCTGATGTCCTAAGTTGCCCTGTGCATTATTCCTTCCAGCCTTTCATTTCCCAGCCCCTGGCCTCCCTGATACTCTCTCCAGGACCCCAGCCCCCACATTTCCACCCCAAGCCCCGCTGCTCCCACCCTGAGGCGCTGGGTTCTGGCTCTGAAGGTGTTCCCTTTCCTTCCAGATCAAGATCACGCACAAGAACCAGATGCCCATGCTCATGGGCCCACCGCCCCGCTCTTCGAATTTCTTTGGCTTCTTGGGCTGAGGGAGGCGCCCTCAGCCTGCAGGCCAGCCTTGAACTCCACTGCCCATCCCTGGACTCCACTCCCTGGGCTCTGTATGTCGCTGCCCTACTCCCTGCCAGCTCAGGGGATGTGCCTACATCTCACAGTATTTATTACCCTGCACCACCTCCCTGTTCCCTGTGTACACATGCACACACACACACCACACACATATGTTCAAAGTGCCTCATCTAAATAAAGTGACTTTTTTCCCATAGGGATATCTGTTCCCGCCTTGGTTCACATTTTTACTCTTTATGAGACACAGATTCAAGAAGCCAAAAAAAAAGCAGCGCTTGGTAGTGAGTGTTTATTTCCGGTACTGGCCGTCTCCAAGGGAAGACTGTCGTTGCTGTCAACCCTGGGAAAACCACCGCGTCCTAGAGAGTCCTCAGACCTGCTGCCCGCTGAGGAGGGGTCTGTTCTCCCCAGCGGGGCAGGTGCGGAAGACCTGGGGCAGCCGCAGCCAGTGGAGGCTACCACGTGGCAGCTGGGAAACGGGGCGGGCCGAGCCCCGCTTGGTCAGTCTGCGTCTGTTAAGGGAGGAGGAGGAAACTGGTTATGAGGGACAAAGCAGCCTGTCTGTGCTTCTCCAGAGAAGGGAGACGCCCGTCTCCTGGGCCAACGAGACTTTGACCCTAGCCCCCTCCTCTCATCACTCTGGCAGTGCCCCTTCTCTCCTTCTCTTAGTGACCTCTGTTTATTCCCTTTTCCTGTATACGGATTCTGCTTCTTCAGAAGGAGCGGTAGTTTGATCTCTCCTGAGCTGGGCTGAGTGGCAGTGGAAAGGATTGGGAGTCTGGGCTGGGTAGCAAAGCTCTCACCTGTGTATCAGAGACGCAAGCACCATGGTCACCAGCACCAGCAAGAGGCCAACAAGAAGGGGAGCCTCCCCAAGGCCCGCTTCCTGACCTGTGAGCAGAGGCCCAGACCTCGCTTTACCGACTGCTCCCTCTCTGCTAGCTCTTCACCTCACCTCTTGCCCAGTTACTTACCAGGCATAACAAGCTGGGTGCTGGCCACTGCCAGGCTGTTGGCATCAGCCAAAGACACATTGAGGCAGTAGGTCCCTGAGCCACCCTTTAATACTTGGTGCAGAACCAGCTGGCAGGCAGGGCTTGGTGGCACAGGTTGGCACAGCCGCTGGGTAGGGGGCCGGCATCCAGGCGATGAAATGTCCACACAGGCTTCCTTGGGCAGCCTGGAACAGGTGTGAACTTACATCAGGGGGTCCAGGAAGGGACATGGCCACCCAGAGGTTATCAAGGCAACCAGTGGCACACTCACCTGCCTTGGCAGGCCACAGTCAGCTCAAACGCATCGCCCTCACTGGATGGCACAGCCTGCAAGATCTCTGCATTCTCAATGCCCTCTGGGGAATCGAAAGATTGTAAATGAAGCTGAGAGACAGGAAGCCCCAGGGCCACTCCCCCAGCCCCAGGCCTGTGCCTTCAGAGCAGGCGCCTGTCACCCAGGCATTCCTTCTGTCCAGCACACACTCCCCCTTCGTCAGCCCCCAAAGCAGGCAAGACTCACGGATAATGTCCAGGGTGAGGGAAAAGGAACCATATCGATACAGAACACAGTCCAGCGGGGCTTGTCTCTTCACCAGTGCTAAGGCGTCTGTACCATTCACCAGGGGCCTCAGGGAGGCTGGAGGGAGAGGATCAAAGACAGAGGTCAAGGGACATATAACTCACACAGGAGAAGAGGCCAAGCGGGCATTTTCCCACGTAGAGCTGGAGCTACAGGGTTCTGGAGTTAACCGGCTTAGAACCAAGAGAGATCTGGACAATGTTTGCTTTATAGATAAGGAAACTGAGGCCAGAAGGAGAAAATTATTGCTTTGGAGTGACACGGTTTGGGGGCA
>PVIR01015168.1:18654-38888 GCA_004026965.1 Petromus typicus
AATCCTCCTGCCTCTGCCTCCCGAGTGCTGGGATTACAGGCGTGAGCCACCACGCCCGGCACTGTGGATGTGGTACTGGTTGCTGCTGGGTGTGGGTCTCCACACCCAGTATTGTTATGTGGTTACCGGGGAATCGAACCCGGGTCCTTGCGCTTGCGAGACAGGCGCCGGAACCACTGAGCTAACTCCCCGGCCCCTGCATGCACTATTTTTAAAACATCCCCAGATGTTTATCATCCTCCACAGTTTGCCAAGTCCTGGGCTAGACATTCAACAAATGTTAACTCATTTAAACATAACTATCTCATTCCTCGTGTTTTTCTTTGAGGTAGGAATTAAACTGTGGAAAGTGGAAGGACTGATGGCTCCAAATAAAGATTTCTGTGCATTACGTTCAAGCAGAAAATATGATACAAATATATACGTGATCACAGCGTGCCCAGTATCTTTTAGCTTTCCTCCTCGGGGGCAGAGAAGCACAAACTCTCCTTATGACCTAAGTGAAAACTCCAAGTTCCTGAACTTGAATCTCTTACGTGTCATTAAGAGAAACTGGAAGGTAATAGCAAATGCTAGTGAACTTAGAACTCAGGAGGCGTAGGCAGGAAGATTGCAAGTTTAAGGCCAGGGGGCTGGGGAGTTAGCTCAGTGGTTCCGGCGCCTGTCTTGCAAGCGCAAGGGCCAGGGTTCGATTCCCCGGTAACCACATAACAATACTGGGCGTGGCGACCCACACCCAGCAGCAAGCAGTACCACATACCACAGTGCCGGGCGTGGTGGCTCACGCCTGTAATCCCAGCACTCGGGAGGCAGAGGCAGGAGGATTGTGATGTGAGTTTGAGGCTGAGCTCAGGGCCAGCCTGAACCACAAAGTGAGACCCTGTCTCAAAAAACCTAAAAAAAAAGAAAGTTTAAGGCCAGGCTGGGATATATAGGGAGACTGTGTCTCAAATTTTTAAAAAAGAGAGAGAAAGTAAGACAAGTGGACACTTATGGGGTTTAGAGCCAGTGGAGGCTCTTAGGGAATCAGTGCCAACATCTGGGTCCTTGGTAAGATTTCCCAAGTACAGGAGTAACCACACCTCGCCTCCCTGAACATTACTCACACTGCTTCTCTTACCAGAAATGCCTTCTGTGGGCATGACTAGGCTGGCACCTGGATCCTCAGCCTCAAGGGACGGTGACGCTCCAGCTGTAGTCTCCTCGGACTCTGTAACTATTCCCTGTGCAAGCGTGGTTGCAGAGGGCTCTCCAGCTGACACTTCTGTGGGCATCGTGCCAACAGCCTCTGTAGTTGTTATCTCTGCCAGGGTGGTGCTTACGACCTGTGAGGTTGGTACCTGGTCAGGTGTAGTACCTATGCCCTCTGCAGTGGGCACCTGCACAAGGGTGGTATTTATGACCTCTGTGGTTAGCATCTGCATAGCTGTGGTTCCAGAAGGCTCTGAAGTTGGCACCTGATCAGGTGTAGAACCCACAACTTCTCCAGTAGGCATTTGCCCAGCTGTAGTGCCAGAAGCCTCTGTGGTTGGCATGTGACCATCTGTGGTGCCCGGAACTGGGGAAGAGCCACAGGAAGTAAGAGGAATTGCAGCCTGCAGCACCACCCAGGCCGTAACTGGGCCAGACTCCAAGTACGTGTGAGGGACCACTTGTGCCCTAGAGATCAGTGTCCCGGTGCCATCTCCAAAGTCCCAGGTATAGGAGAGGTCAGCCCCAGCCAAATAGCCGCTGGGGTCATGCAGCTGAGGAACAAAGGTCAGAGGCTGATTTCTTAGGAAGTGCTTGTTCTCCTCCTCCAAGGCCTGCAGCTGGGACACGCTCACAGAGAAAGGCACCTGGTCTGGGGTCAGAGACAAACCAAGTGAGACCCAGGCCTGCAGGTTTCCCTTCGATAATCACCCCTCCAACCTCAAGCTGTGCACTGGGCCTGCAGGGGTGCTAGTCCTACCTCCCTCTGCCCAGGTCTCCCAGGGCTGCCCCTTCCAGTCCGGCCAAGCCTCTCACTTTCTGCTGCTCCACGCATGCCTTTCTCCTTCCTAATCCTTACCAGTAACGGTGAAGGCTGAGCTGGAGTGGGCAAGGGGCACGTAGCTCCAGGGCCCCCGGTGGTGGTAGACAGTCACTTCCATGGTGTGTGTGCCCAGCGCCGCCTGTCCTGTCCCGATGCTCAGCCTCGACACTGGGCCCCCCAGAACTTGCCAGTATCGGCCTGAAATTATTGGAAAGAAAAATAGGGAGGGGGGAGGTACTAGTCAAAAGGGACTGAGGGGCAGGATTTGAGAACATCAAACAAGGGACATCAGGAGGGAACTGAAGATAATTACTGGGGGGTGGTGTTTGGATGGCTGACTTGGGAAGGACAGTGGGAGTCCCATGGAGCAGGACTATATTTGGGGAAGGACTTGTGACAGAGTTTGCTAGGACTACTAACTGTTATTATTATTAGCATATATGAGGGCCTCTATCTGGTTCCCCAGAACCCCCACATAGCCTTCCAAATTATAGGAATATTGAAGGGGATGAGGTGCTATGAAAGAGGAAGCGGCCCAAGGGAAAATAAAAATTAGAAAGGAATCATGTAAGCTAAAGGGTGAGACTGTGAAGCAGGACAACCAGATAGGAAGAAGTAAACGCGAGTGTGTAGACGACAAGCCAGAGAAGGGCTCCCTCACCCCAGGTCTTCCAGACATAAACAAAGCGTCTTCTTTGAGACCAAGGGCCAGACTGGCAGGGCCTACCATCAGGGAAAATACAGGCATCATCAGGCACCTGGGGATACACTGGTTGTCCTCCCCACACCTCGGCCCCTGGAAGGTAAGTACAGACACGCTCAAACCCTGACACTCTTGTTGTTCTTTCTTGTTCTTTTTTTTGGTCTGGTTTTTTGAGACAGAGTCTCACTGTGTGGCCAAGGCTGGCCTTGAACACACAGAGATCTTCCTGCCTCGACCTCCCAAGTGCTAGGAATACACGTGTGTGCCACCACATCTAGCTTTCTTTTTGTTCTGTGTGTGTGTGTGTGTGTGTGTGTGTGTGTGTGTGTGTGTGTGTGTCTGTGTGTCTGTGTGCATGTGTGGTATTGTGGATTGAACCTAGAACCTTCATTTTGCGCTATGTCCACCTTTTTTTTGAGACAGGGTCTCACTAAATTGCTAAGTTGCCCGGCCTGGGCTCAAATTTGCAATCCTCCTGCCTCAGCTTCCCAGAGTGCTAGTATTACAAGCATACACCATCATATCCGGCTTCCTTTCTTTTTTAGACAGACTTCTTACTAAGCTGCCCAGGAATTCCCTGTCCAGGAATTTACAGTCCTTCCGCCTCAGCCACCTGGAGAGCTGGGATTGAAGAAGTATGTCACCACACCTCAGCCCTGGCATTCTTTTGTATACAACAAAATTTCTAAGATCCTAAGAAATTAGAAAGGGGCTTTGGAAATATTCCTTAGCTAGAAAATACAGTCTTCATGGAATAATCCACTTGGGGTAGTAGTGAGGGTATACGGGAACTATAATGTTGGGAACCACCCTGTTTGGGAATTATAAGGTCAAAATTGACCAGGCCTTTTTGTCTGTAGACAGACTTTGGACTTGACTTTTGTCTTTATTTCTGGTTGTAACAGGGACTCAATGGTCTCACATGTTGTGATGTTTTAGTGTAGAACTACACCGGATCTTTCTGTTTTTAAGGACTATTGTTGACATCTGTCTTGTCTCAAGGGATATCTTCATTTATATAACTTTTCTAGGACTAATGTTGGTGTGGCCCTGCCTTTCTGGGTAGTTTGGAATGTAGATAATAAAAGGTATGGTAGGCTGGGGTCCAGGGTCCTTACCGCCCAATGTAACATGGATCAGACCCAACCTCAGTTTTCTCTAAGTCTCATTTCTGCCTAATTATTAATTATTTCGCCGTGTGCCGTGAACTCACAAGAGACTAGAACTTAATGCAACAGTTCTAGTTACGTTCCCTTCCCCTGTTTACCACACTACAATATGTGTATATTTACATAAGAAAGAAACTGGATGACCATATATTAAAATGTTTACAGTGATTTTTCCCTAACCAGTGAGATAAAAATAGCAGCACTAGCTAACGAAACAGCCTTATGCTGAACACTTTATACGTGACCATATTTTCATCCTTACAAGGAAGGTAACATCCCCATTTTACAGAAGGTAATAAAACACAAGCCAGTGGTCACATAGTTGTGACAAATTTAAATTTAGATCTGTCCAGCTTCTAGACTCTGCTGTCCCTCAGTTTGGAGACCACAATTTTGTTTAACTGTGTTTTTAAATTTTACAGTAGTGAGTAGATATTATATAAATAATTTGTTAAAAACACAAATAGAGGGGAAAGGCAGAATTCCCTGGACCACCTGGGCCCTGGGAAGAACACAGAGGGACTTACCATCGATGACAGTGTTGTGGGCCCAGACAACCTGCCCATCTGGCAGCACCTTTTGGCTTTTGGGAAAGTGCAGGACAATGGAGAAGGAAGCATTTGCACCAAGTAGTGTAGGCCCATCGTTACTGACCTTGAGGGCCACCTGGCCACCTAGAATGCGAAGCTGCATGAGCTGGGGTCCCTCAGCTTCCCCGTCCCGCTTCCCTTCCCCTACCTGTCTTCCCAAGCAGCCCGCCTTCACCCAATTCCTGCTCTCCTCCCCATCGGATCCCCTCTGTAACCTGCCCCGGAATTTCCGGGTTCCTACCTCTCCAGCAGTCAGGCCCCTGGACTCCTGTCCACTCTGGATATAGCCGCTTGTTCCACGCTTTAGTTAGGAGCTGCCTTGAGACACCAAGCCAATCCTGGTCTCTGGGTCCTAAAAGAATGTGCCACAGGTTCCTGAGATTCCCATTCGGGAGATAACACTCTGTTCTGTGTCATCCCATCGTCTCATTCAAAGTGCATTGTTTTTCTTCTTCTTCTTCTTTTTTTTTTGAGACAGGGTCTTGCTTTGTAGTTCAAGCTGGTCCTGAGCTCACTATGTAGTACAGGTGACCCTCGAACTCACAGCAATCCTCCTGCTGCTGCCTCCTGAGTTCTGGGATTACAGGTGTGAGCCACCATGCCCAGCATTGTGGTACATGGTACTGATTGGTGGTGGGTGTGAGTAACCATGCCTGGCATTGCTGTATGTGGTTACCAGGGATTGAACTTGGGACCTTGCACTTGCAAGGTAGGTGCTGGAACTACTGAGCTAAATCCCTGGCCCTCAAAGTGCATTCTAATTTATTGAACACCCACTATGTATTAAGTACTATTCTAGGTACAAAGAATTTAAGGAATGTATAAACTATGGCTCTGAAGGGATTAAAAGTGAAGTATGAAAAAGGAGCATGTAGTTGGGCATGATGGAACACTGCTGTAATCCCAGAGCTCTGGGGGACCGAGGCAGAAGGATCAAAAGCTCTACTCAGGCTGGCCAATTTAGTGAGACACTGCCTCAAAATTAAATAAATAAATAGGGTTGGGGGGGCATAGCTTAGGCCCAGGATTTGATCATTAGTATAAAGAAAAAAAATGAGTATGTATGTAATTTACTACAATTCAAAGCACTGCTTGATATGTGCCAGAAGAAACATACACATGGGCCAGGGATTTAGCTCAGTGGTTCCAGAGTCTGCCTGGCAAGTGCAAGATTTCCAGAGTTCAATGTCCAGTACCACATATCAGGGTGCCAGGTGTGACTGATCACATCTGTAATCCCAGCACTCGGGAGGCAGAGGCAGGAGGATTGCTGTGAGTTTGAGGCTTGTCTGGGCTACATAGTGAGTTCAGCACCAGCCTGAACTACAAAGCTAAGACCCTGTCTCAAAAAAAAAAAAGTCACACACAAAGTGTAACAAAGCATCAGAGTAAACTGGTTCATTCTGATGTAGCAGATTGTGGGAGATTTCACTGAGAAGTTGCCACAGTACTAAAGTGCAGGTCTGACTAGTCTAGAGAGATGCACAGAGGCAGGGAAGCACATAGTATCTTCCTGTTTTAAAAAAATTATTTATTTACTTGTTTGTTTCTCACTATGTTGTCTCTGCTGGCCTTGAACTCACTACGTAGCCCAGGGTGGTCCTGAACTCAAATTGAAATCCTCCTCCCTCAGCCTCTTGAGTATTGGGATAATAGGCATGGGAACAGATCTTTTGTTTTAAACTGGGATACAATCAAATACCATAAAATTCATCCTTCAGAAGCTATTTTTTTCAGAAGCTCCTTGAGCACAATTATATTTCTACTTTAGAGATAGACTATGGCAAGCAGTGAGGAAGATGGATTGGGAGCAAGCAGTCTGCAGTAGGGTCCGAGCAGACAGAATTGATGTAACGGAACTGGGCATGTTGGCACACGTCTGTCACTAGGAGTCCGAGGCCAGAGTGAAGGCTCGAGACGAGCCTTGCCTGTGGAGCCAATCAATTATGGAATGGAATATTTATAAATTTTGAGCTAAATAAACCTTCCCCCCTTAAAAAAAAAATACCACCCTGAAGCTAGTTGTGGTGGCTTACACTTGTATTCTCAGCACTAAGGAGACTGATGCAGGAGAATTTTGAGTTCAGGGCCACCCTAGGCTACACAGTGAGCTCAGGGCCAGTCTGTGGAAGATAGTGAGTTCAAGACCAGGGCGAACTACAGAATGAGACCTTCTCTCAAAAACCCAACAAACAGGGGGCCAGGGAGTTAGCTCAGTGGTTCCGGCGCCTGTCTTGCAGGCGCAAGGGCGTGGGTTCGATTCCCCGGTAACCACATAACAATACTGGGTGTGGAGATCCACACCCAGCAGCAACCAGTACCACATACCACAGTGCCGGGCGTGGTGGCTCATGCCTGTAATCCCAGCACTCGGGAGGCAGAGGCAGGAGGATTGCTGTGATGAGTTTGAGGCTGAGCCCAGGGCCAGCCTGAACCACAAAGCGAGACCCTGTCTCCAAAAACCTAAAAAAAAAAAAAAAAAAAAAACAGGATCCGGGGCCAGGGGTTTAGCTCAAGTGTACCACGCCTATTCCTGGAAGCAAAAGGTCTGAGTTTGATCCCCAGTACCACAAAAATAAAATAAAATAAAATCAGGATCCAAAATGAAACAGCAGGGCTGGGATTGTGGCTCTATGCTAAGTCCAGGATTCAACACCCAGTACAAAAAAAGAAAAAAAAGAGCAATCTTTTTTTTTTTTTTTGAGACGGTTTCGCTTTGTAGTTCAGGCTGGCCCTGAGTTTACTATGTAGCCCAGGTCAGCTTCAAATTCACAGCAATCCTCCTGCCTCTGCCTTCCGAGTGCAGGGATTATAGGCATGAGCCACCGTGCCGGGGACTGTGGTATGTGGTTACCAGGGATCAAACTCACTTGCCAGCCAGCTGCTGGAACCACTGAGCTAAACTCCCAGCCCAAAAGAACAATCTTTTAAGAGCCTCAGGTGGGTAAGTATGAACAGAATGTTTGCATAAAATATTAAGGAACATAATGAAAGTCTTAAAACTGCAGGGATATCAGATCCTATAGATCTGTGAGAGACCACGGGTCTAGAGAAAGGGAGACGGCCTGGCACATGATGTCTATTGCAGGGCAGCAAGAGTGATTCTCACCCCTCACCCTACTTCATCTCACCTCCTCTCTCTCTCTCTTCTCACTCTCTATCTATCTGATACAGGGTGTCACTATATGTAGCCCAAGCTGATCTTGAACTCACGATCTTCCTGCCTCAGTCTCCCAAGGGCTGGATCACAGGCATGTGCCACCATGCCTGGCTCCTTACCTCATTTCTAACACACACTGGAAATTTACGAGCTTCCGCTAGGGTATGAGCATCCTATCACTAGGGCAAGAGAAGTCATAAGATGCTCCATTCTTTTTCTACTTCTAACCCCCCCTCCTCAGGGCAGCACGGGACATTCCAGACCCTCGGGCCACCCTCCCCCCCACCCCGCCCCACTCCATCACGAGGCCCCAATCCCCCAGAGCCCTTTCATGTGATGCTCAGCTGAGACCCCCTGCCTGTCTCTCCCAGCCGCAGAACTCGGGTCTGGGCGGTGTTCTCCCAAGCCAACTGCAAGGGAGAAAGGTGGTGACTCCTTAGCCTTCCGATTCACCACCAGCTTCTCTGAGTCCCCACCGTGGACCCTCTTGATGCACCTGGGACATTACCTAAAAGAATCTCCCACTCAGTTCACCTTTCTGGAGATCCCCCTCCAGCTCACTGCCCCGAGGACCTCAGATCACTGCCACAAAGAACTCACTGTCCATCTGTCCCTCCAAGCAAATAGGCTCATTTTCAAGCTCAATCTCAAACTTCCATGTGCGCATGTACTCCCTAAATCAAATAGTGGAGGAAATCTGACATACTGCTCGTTTCTCTCATTGTGAGGTGGGAAACCAGAGCAGGTGTTCAATCCCTGATTCTGAGATCCCGACCACAAACACACACATACACACACACTCACCTTTTGTGACTCCCACAACCAACAAAGCAGTCAGCATAGACAAGTGGAGAAGGCACCTTGCCGGCAACATATCCATCCTGTTCTTTCTTCCAGCAACTAAAGGTTGTGGGGGGCTGGAATAAGCCCCTATATAAGAAAGGGGTGCTCATTTGCATAGCCCTTCCTCTTCTCCTTCTAGGGGAGGCCTGTGAGGGGCGGAAGGACCCGAGAGAGGCGGAACTGACAAGTAATCTAAGTCACTGGACAATCTGCTACACAAGACCAGTTCCTGGCTTCTCTAGGTTACACTCACCTTGACACAGTCCATCACTAAGGAAAGAGTTGGCCTACAGGTAGCTAGCTACATAACACATACCCGGTACACGGAATTCATTATGGAAGAGTGAATCCATCAGTTGAGTCAAACCAGGAACCTCTAAAAAAGGCAAAAACAGAACCTTAGCATCCAAAAGCAGAGAGGACAGCACTCTTATAAGCTGAGAAAGCACTCCTTCTGAGGCACTTTTTCTTCTTTCTGAGGCCCAGGAATTCTTAGGGATGAGATTCTCAGCTTTCTGTTTTTTTTTTTTTTTTTAGGTTTTTTGAGACAGGGTCTCGCGTTGTGGTTCAGGCTGGCCCTGAGCTCAGCCTCAAACTCACTTCACAGCAATCCTCCTGCCTCTGCCTCCCGAGTGCTGGGATTACAGGCGTGAGCCACCGCGCCCGGCACTGTGGTATGTGGTGCTGGTTGCTGCTGGGCGTGAGTCTCCACACCCAGTATTGTTATGTGGTTACCGGGGAATCAAACCCGGGCCCTTGCGCTTGTAAGACAGGCGCAGGAACCACTGAGCTAACTCCCAGGCCCCTCAGCTTTCTGTTTTTGAAAGCAGCTCCCTGACCAAGTGTAAATTAATTTTTGTTCGATATCCATTTTTCCAAAGGGTTGTGAAAATAGTTGGAGATCAGGGAATGACTACAGGCCAGAAACACTGGTAGGAAACTCGAACCCAGATGGGGAACTTGGGAAAAGGTCCTGAATTGGCCTAGGGCGGAAGAAACTTGTCTTGCCTCTCAGAAACAAACTTGCACCGGTCAAGATCATTCGCCGCGAGGAGCGCGGTGTCGCTCCGCCCTTGGTGACGTCGACCAATCAGAAGAGTTGAGGGCGTGGTCGGGGAAACGCGGGAAGGAGGGGCGGGGCGTCTGGTGGCGGCGGGGAACGGGCGGGGGGAGGCGGCAACATTGTTTTAAGTTGGACAAATTGACAAGAGCCAGACTTACACTGCGTTCCATCTTGACCCGCGGCCGCCTTGCTGGGCTCCGTTTTCCCCTCCTCGGCCCCCTTAGCTCGCTTTCTGCAGGGTTCCCAGGCTCCCGCTCCAAGGCCGGGCTGACCTGACTCGCTAGCGCTTCATGGAGAACTTCCAAAAGGTGGAAAAGATCGGAGAGGGCACGTACGGAGTTGTGTACAAAGCCAAAAACAAGTTGACGGGAGAAGTGGTGGCGCTTAAGAAAATCCGTCTGGACACGTGAGTGGTTTCTGTAGCCGGGACTCCTAACTAGGAGCCCCTAGCTTGTTCCCCCACCCCCAACAGGCGGGTAGCCGTCGGGGGCCGGGAAAGTGGGAGGGGAGGGACTTCTTTTGTGGGGGCGCTTAGAGGGTTTCTCTGGAGGCTGTACGGGGTGGGGTGAGGGGCCACGGAAAACTTTCTTTCCATAATGAAGCCGATGATGTCCCAAATGTGCAAGCAGAGAGACTCGGGAAAAGAAAGGAGGCCTCTGGGATGGGGTGCAGGACTTTCCATGGAATGGGGGTGTGCGGGGACCAATGGAAAACACGTCTGGGTGAAGAGCCGTCCTTCCTACCCAACCCCACCCTCCCAGAATTCTCTCCCTCTTTCAAGTGGCAGTTGAATCTCACTGGCCCTCCGGGGAGGCCAGGTGCTACTGTCACGTTTTTTCTCCTTTTTCTTCTCTCCACCTCACCTTCACCGGGAGACTTCACTTACCTACCTCAGGGAAAGAGGAAATGTTGCCCTTAAGGTGTCTAGAAGCCACGTCCTAGCTGCCCAGGAATTAACTCTTTACGGCGCTCTTCCTCCTCTCTGACTTTGCAAGACTAAGGGTGGGGAGGGGGGACCAATCAGTTTCAAAGGGGTGTTCATAATCTTATTCCGGTCTCTGCTTTCCCAACCTCTCCAAGTGAGACTGAGGGTGTCCCCAGCACTGCCATTCGAGAGATCTCTCTGCTTAAGGAGCTTAATCACCCCAATATTGTCAAGTAAGTAGTGTGGGGAGGCATTTTGATAGGATGGGTTTCGTCTGGACGTTTCTCTTCCTCACTTACATTCCCTGGACCTCCTTTTCCGCAAGGCTGCTGGATGTCATCCACACAGAAAATAAGCTCTACCTGGTCTTTGAATTTCTGCACCAAGATCTCAAGAAGTTCATGGACGCCTCTGCTCTCACTGGTGTTCCTCTTCCCCTCATCAAGGTGACCCTTCTCTCAACTCCACTTCATGGTCCATCTCAACCAGGGGCTGGTTCTGGCGGGCTAGAGGTGGACATTTCAGACTCGGTGATTTTTTTTGTTCTTTGGGCCTCCTTCCCAGTCAACACCCCCCTTTTCGTTTACATCTCTTTCCCCACTCATACTCACAGGCTCAGGTTGGGCTGAAGAATCAAAGTTAAAACTCTCATGAGTCAGCCTAGCCATCTCTGGTAGGTCAGATGAAACTCAGGTAGATGGGAGTTGAGGGCAGTTGCTAGATTCCCCTAGAAGGCCCTTTGGCCTGTTCAGTGGGAAAAACAGCCAGTGAGTTTCTGCTGTCTGAATTAGGTATGGATACTGCACTCGGAGTTACTTTCCATCTTTCCCAAAATATTTGTTCAGTGTACATATACTGAGCACCTTCAGTGTGCTAAGCACAGAATATGGGAATGGTTTTAAAACTGAATCAGATCTGGTTCTTATCCTCACTGGGCTGAAAACTCAGTGGGAAAAATAGCTTTTAAACCTGTAGTTACAGTGTAACATAGTGAAGGGTTTAGGGTCTAGGGGGCAAAGAGCAAACCTTAATCTGCTCATCATGGTGGTGGTGGAGAAACACAATTTCCCTCTCTCCTTTGTCAGAACTATCTATTTCAGCTGCTCCAGGGCCTCGCTTTTTGCCATTCTCATCGGGTCCTGCACCGAGATCTTAAACCTCAGAACCTGCTTATCAACGCAGATGGGTCCATCAAGCTAGCAGACTTTGGGCTAGCCAGAGCCTTCGGGGTCCCTGTGCGCACTTACACTCATGAGGTATGTCATTTTGTGCTGGGTTTATTTTTTTATTTTGGAGTATCCTAGGAAGAGTTAACAGGACATTCACAAAGTTGCTAAAACTATCTGACCAGCAGTTTTTTTCTTGGTAGTTGGAAAGAACTTCTGACACAGAGGTATACTCAGAATTCATACTGTCAGGCTAATTGGGTTTAGACACCAAGCCAGCACTGCTGAATGGTATACTATTAAAGCTATGACCATTTATACTGGGCATGGTGGTATATGCCTGTAATCCCACCACTCAGGAGGGTAAGCGGGGAGGAATGTCTCAATTTTGAGGCTAGTCTGAACTGCACAGTGAGACCCCTGCTTCAAACCGCACCCCCCAAAAAAAGAAGAAAGAAAATATGGCCCCTAGAGCCATGAACTAGGGTAGTTCTGGGCCAATAAATTGTATGTAGTTGTTTTTCTTAGGGGAAAATCAGAAGAAGAAAAGGAAACTGCATAAGACAGAGTTTTGTTGAAGAACCAGCCAAACATTAGCAGAGTTTTCTGAGGAGCTGAGATATGGAAGTGTTGATATTCTTTCAACTACCTCTCTTATTGGGTAGGTGGTGACCCTGTGGTACCGAGCCCCTGAAATCCTCCTGGGCTGCAAATACTACTCAACAGCAGTGGACATCTGGAGCCTGGGCTGTATCTT
The DNA here is from genome assembly GCA_004026965.1 of Petromus typicus. Classification (NCBI taxonomy): domain Eukaryota; kingdom Metazoa; phylum Chordata; class Mammalia; order Rodentia; family Petromuridae; genus Petromus; species Petromus typicus. The sequence continues at coordinate 31,045 of PVIR01015168.1, forward strand.
TGCTGAGATGGTATGAAGGCTTGCCCAAGTTCCACCCAGCCCACTTCTCCCCGAATCCGTGAAGAACAGAACCATATCTTGACCCAGAACCATCTTTCTCTCAGGGTTCTCTAGAGTAGCACCCAGAGAGATGATAGTATACTGTTGTGACCCCTGAACATCAGCCACAGTATTAGAATGTCCTCAGATACCACAGATTCAGCCTCCAGTATACATCTTTTATTCCTGAAATGAGCTAAACCATTCAGCTGTTTTAGTTAGAGTATGCACAGATTTGGAAGACTGAGTTCCGTTGAGGGTCTTCTTCATTTGACCTGGAGACCTTATAGGATGTAGCAAAACCCACTGTGTTCACTTATCCACATCCTTTATTTAAACCACAGGCTTAGATCACGTCCCCTCTCAGCCTCTGGTTTTTCCCACTGAAGGATCTTTGAGGCTGGGCCTTATGTAAGAGCTCCTATCCCCTTTAATGCAACAATGGAGTAGGCCAAGGCTTCACATCAAATTATCAATGTGTTTACTGGTCCTTTGTCTGGGTTGTAACTGAGGGCTTAGAGACCATTAATAAATATATTTGTCTATATTACCTTCCAATTGCCCATATTCCTCTCTCAATTCATCAACAAATATTTGTTAAGTACCTAGTGTGTACCCAGCACCATGCTAAGTGCTGTGGGGAGCACAGAAGAAATGGAAGACACAGTCTCTGTCCGCTGTGCTCCTATCTAGAAGTGGCTGCATCACAAGGAGGGGGGATGACCGCAGTGTCTACCCCACACCCCGTGAGTGGCTTGGGATCCCTTTGCTACACGTCAGTGGCACCCCAAACATTCACCCCTCCCAGCCCCACCCAGCCTCGGGGATCTGCAAAGCCATCGTGGGGGAAGGAAGGAGGGGATGAGGAGAGAGATGAAGGGACTTCATTGTCTCAGGCTCTGTGTGACCGACCCCATGAAAAGCCCCGGGGAGGGAGTCATGGGGCCCTGCTGACCTTCTATGGCCTGTGGGAACTTCCTGTATACAGGGGACATCTTTGATTTACATCAGTGTGGGTCTTGCCTTTTCCTCTTTCCCCATTTTCAGGTGACCCGCCGTGCTCTGTTTCCTGGAGATTCTGAGATTGACCAACTCTTCCGGATCTTTCGGACTCTGGGGACCCCAGATGAGGTAGTTTGGCCAGGAGTGACCTCTATGCCTGACTATAAGCCAAGCTTCCCCAAGTGGGCTCGGCAAGATTTTAGCAAAGTTGTGCCTCCCCTGGATGAAGATGGACGGAGCTTGTTATCGGTAAGAGTGGGGAGTGGGCACCTATTAGGGCTCATTCATTCCCCTAGGGAAGGGCTTTTCCAGGACACAGGAACTCTGAGACCTTGAACTCTGGGTTGCAGGTGTCTTTCCCTAGTCTTGCTTCTCTCCCCATTAGCACTCTAGCTCAGATGTGGGAGGAGGGAAATGAAAACTGGGTTTAAGGAGTTCTGTTTTCCTGATTTCTGAGAACACCTGCTGCCAATTTAGTCTCCCCTTGTGCCACTGAAGACATCATACATCTCTTCCAGCAAATGCTCCACTATGATCCCAACAAACGAATTTCAGCGAAAGCAGCTCTGGCTCACCCATTCTTCCAGGATGTGACCAAGACAGTACCCCACCTTCGACTCTGATGTCTTCACCCAAGCCTTCGCCCTCAGCCTCACCCTCCTCCAGTGTGGGTTTGACCTGGCTCGGCTCTGGGTGCTTTGGACTCAGGCAGGCTCTCTGATCATTTCTGGGTGCCTTAACACTTGCCTTCCCGTCTCGTCCAGCCAGCTCTGGGGACCCAGGGCTGGAGAGGAGGAGCAGGTGGAGGGGAAAGGAAACTTCAGTATTACATGCACTTAACTCTGTTTCACTACCCTCTCCCCTCCTCTCTGCTGAGGAGGTGTAGAATTCAAAACAAAACTGACCCCTCACCCCCATCCCATTTGTCATTCCAATCTCTGAATAGCCTTTAGTTATTTTCTGCCTTTCAGATGAGAGGGACCTCAAGCCTCCTGTCACTATTTTTTGTAAAGGCCAACATAATAACATTGGGGGCTAAGCTAGAACTTTGGAGAAACAAGCCAAAAAATAAAGCGTGGGGTCTGTTTTAAAGAATTAGGTTAAAAATAGATCCAGTCAGCCAAGTTTTAGTATTTCATCTCACTTAAAGGGCTGGGAGACTCAAGATGCAACCCAGGGGGGAAGCCCAAGAAATGATTACCCCCCACCCCCGAAGTCCCTTTGTCCTTTTGAGGCAAAAAAGAGTCTAGGAGGCCCAAAAGACAGGGGTTGTGCTTGGGTCGGACCTGGTGCTTCACCATGGCCTACCTTATGAGGCAAGTGAGAGACATTCAAATTGTTCTGTTCCTTTTGGAATTTTTAATACTTCAGTTGTGGGGATCCATCCCTGGTATCCTCCTTTGAAGGCCACCTCTCACCCTAGGGGAGTGGAAGCTAAGGTCTAGACATGATTTTGAGAATGCTGACACTTTTCAGGGCTGTAACGCAGTTGGGGGCATTGAGGAAAAAATATTTCTTTAAAAGAAAGATGAACAATTATATTTATATGTCAAGTTATAGTCTTTTTTTCCTGTCAGAATGGCTGGATTTATTGTTGTGCACCTTGGGGTTTTGTAATTCAAAAAAAAAATTTTAAGTGTTTTTCTTTTTATGGTTTTTGTCTCCCCACCTCTTGTCCTGGAGTGCTTCTATTGACATTATTTGTAATTTAGTTTGTCATTCATTAAAAAACAATGTTCCTAGTTTTGTAGTTCATCTCTTTCTTCTGTATTATTTATTGAAATAATGGTGTGGGAGAGAATCTAAATGTGAATATATGCTCATTGATTTCAGGCCCCTCCCATTCTCTTTCGGCCTCTGATGCAGCTGCAGGTGGGGATACTGCCCAGCAAAGTGGCTGTTATCGGCCCCATTTTACAGAGGCGGGAACTGAAGCCTCTATTTCCGACTTCAGTTTCCCCACAAACCTGCAAATCATCCGCCTTTCCACCCTCCACCATAGACAGCTGCGCTTCCCGAATTTCCATGTCAGAAAGGGCTAACAGAGTCGGAAGTGGGCTCCAGGGGAATTCACAGCTCGGCTGTCGTTTTTCCTCTGTGTATCACAAACAGCAGTTTTCTAAAGATCCTTTTATTCATAGTTACGTACGGTTCTGAAAATATCAGCTGTCTGAAAAATTATGAAAGGGCTAAACATATTCTACCTACTACTTTGTTGCTGCCATTATCTCTGATAAAAACATCTCAGTCCGCCTGCAGGCCACCCCTAAATTCCAGTCCTCTGAAGCCCCACTAAAAAGAGGAAGTATCTTCGTGAGGGTTGTTTAGATTATCCGATTCTAGGTCCCTAGGAGAGGTATTTCCCCTCACGCCCTGGATTTGTCACAGAGGGCGGGTTACCGGAGTAGGGCCCCCACCCCCACCCCCGCCAAATCCAGGGGGAGGAGCGAAAGTCAGTAGCGACCTCCTCAAGCCTTGTTTCCTGCCACTCAAGTCCTGAATTTTCGCAGTACTGGTTGAAGTTTCACTTTGACCCGCCTCCATCACTCACCTGATTAGATGTTTATGAGTCAAAAGGCGGGGGGTCATGGGGTGTCGAGATATTATTAGTTGATACACTTGTCAGTCAGTGCCGTGCCGCCCCCTGGCTCCTGAAGCTTGCTCTTGAATGGATTTTTATCTTGTCCATCTTCAAGGCTTTTCTCTCTCTTTATTGGCTTAGAATCCGCCCATTCTGGCATTCGCTCGCACTTGTTGGTGACAGCGCCCAAAGAGGCCCGCCTTTCTCCGGAGGATTGGCGGATGAGTGCACACATAGCCCACCCCCGGCAGTGGGCGGGTAATCGTGCTATTGGCCGGATCCCTGGCCCCAGAGCAAGGAAGAGGAGGAGGAGGGGCCAGAGGGTTTGGTTGAGCTGCAGCTGTTTGTCTGTTCGACACAGGCTTGGGCCCGACGGGAGAGACTGAGTCCCAGGTACCGAGCTGACGGACCCCACAAGGGCAGAAGCAGAGGCGCCGGGTAGATGAGAGGCCTGGCCTGGAAGCGGAGGCGGGTCTGGGCCAAGGCGAGGGATTGGAGTGGCCCGCTGGAGAGAGGAGCAGTGGGCCGGGCCCTGGCAGGCCTAATGGGGGCGCTGAGGAGGGATCGGGCGAGCTTGGGAGCCTGAAGTTGGGGAGGCGGCCGGGTCCCGGTGGCGGTCGCGCCGAGGGCCGGGCGCGGGAGGCCCCGAGCCTGTGCGAGGGCCGGCGGGCCAGGCCTCGGTGCTCATTAGCAGCTCGGAGGGAGGAGCTGGGAAAGGGACGGGCTCCCTTGCCGGGAGGTGAGGAGGGGTCAGCCGGACGCCGGTCCCGGTAGGGAACCGGGCCAGGCCCCTCCAGAGGTGTCGCTTGCTGAGGGCGGCCTGGGACTGGTTCTTAACAGGGGAGAAGCAGCATTTTTAGGGAAAGTGTCGATTGTAAGGAGAACCGAGGGTGCTCTGGTGTTGGGCCGAGATGGATTGGGGTTTAGTGAGGAAAGAAGGCGATACTTACTGATGTAGAAGACTCAGGCAGTTAAGAAATGGAAGCAGGGTCTCCACAGCTATGAGTTGTGGGGGCTCCTGGAAATGCTGAAGGATGGGCTGGAGGCTCTGGGTCTTGCGAGTACTTACTCTTTTGTTCCTTTTGTATTTAGGTGTGATAATTTGAAGGGGTTTTTTTGTTTGTTTTTTGTTTTTGTACTCTCAGGGGAGGGAATGAAGACAAAAGTAAATTTATTTTTTCGTGACTGTTCGCTCCTCCAAACTCGGTCTATACACTTTCCCTTGGCTTCCTGGCTAGTCTAGACTACAGTCTGTTTCTTAATGTCTCACGTCCTGCATAAGAACTAAGAAGTTAAATGAGGGGATATTTTGTCTGCTTCACCTAATAGTGTGGTCTATAGCGAAGACTATATTGTTTACCTGGAAGTAAGAAATGATTTCATTATCTGCGTGGAGAGGGGCTTAGAGATCCCTAGGCATCCACATATTTTCTGACCATAGTTGGCAAAACTTTTCTAAGATTTAAGATTTGGGTATTTCTCATGCAGGTAATGGAGTTAACCAGGCCTGGAACTGTGAGGTGCTGTCACTGAGAAAGGGATCTGGGGAAGAGTAAGAAATTCCATTGCACCCCTGTTCTTGTGAGTTTCTTTAGGAGCCCAGGTGTCTATGTAATTAGGATGGGTCAAGTGGTAAAGTATTTAGGGACAAAGGATATGTTCTCCCCAAAAGGTGGATGGAGTCCCCTCCATTCAGTTTCCCACAGATTGGAGCCTATTGGATTTTCCCTTGTGGTTCTTCCTTCTTTTCTCTTGTATACTAGTGTATTTTATTACTACACTTATTTTACAAAAGTAATTTGCACATATTTTAAAATATATAAGCTGTATAGAAGTGTAAATGTTCCCACACCATACATTACATTTCATTTAAGAAGGTCAGAGATGAGAGACAACAGATAAGACTCATCTCGTTCTGGGGGATGTGCCACCACAGACAATTCTGTTTTAATGTTCTCACCAAATTCTGGCCTCCTACATTTTTCCCTTCTTGGATGATACTCTGTTATTTATTGTGTTCTTTTCACATTCAATTTTATCTTTTCAAATTCAGACAAGCAGAGGGTTGTGTTCTGGGTTATCACTCCCTTTCATCACACATACACACACACACCCCAGTTATGCACTGAGTACTCCAGAAAATGCCCAAATTTCAAAAAGGAAATGCTCAAATAGATGAAGAAAAATTTATGGGCACAAAAGAAACATTCAGATGAATTATTTTGTTTGAGACAATTTTTAACATCTCTTCCAAAGGAATTTGATTGCCTTCATCTTCCGGTTCATGGCCCCAGCATGTTCACAATACAGATAGTGATAATTAGCTAAGAGGCTTCCATGTCTGTCTGTCTATCCATAATGACCTGAGAGGTTCTCAAGTTTCTCTGGATTTGAATTTGGTTTTCCTCTAAGTCTCAGAATTAGAGTACAACTGCGACATTTCATACTACTCAATTAAGTTAATATGCCCAGCCTCTTTAGAAGCTTTCTAATGTGCCCAACCTCTGTATTTTGGCGAATAGAAACCTTAATTATTGCTCCCCCAAGGAACTTTTCTCACTTGCAAACCTAGTCCTAGTGGAAAGTCTGTATGTGTAGGTATTAATCTTTGCTATTACCATTTTCTAACTCATAGTCATATCTTGTCCTTTTCCTCTGTATATCCCTTTGTGTTTTTTCTGTCTTTCTCTAATTCAGAACTTACCTTCAGGGAATAGTGTGTAGTTTTAATGATAGAGTTCATGGTTAGCATTCATGAAGCCCTGGATTCAATCCCTGGCATCCAAAGGAAAAAAAAAAAAAAAAAGGATCTAGAATTGTTCCAATTTAAGATGTAAATAACATATAGGTCTTGAAATATTCTTCCAAAGGCTTTTGCATTTTAAGAAAGAGCTAATGAGTTACCAATGTAGAATTTAAAACAGACCTGGAGTTGCAAAACTAAATTTGGAGAAGGAGGTTATTCTTTTTGCCTTTGAAGTCATAGTTTGTTTTCTCTTACTTTGCCAAGAGCCAAGAATTGCTCTTCTACAGTTTACTTGTTTGTGTGCATTGATTGATATGAATTTGAGTTTGACTTCTAAGAGGGAAGCATCTGGTTGTAGAATCAAATATATTGCCCAATCTTTAATCCTCAGGCATTTCAGATTAGAAAATAACGGAAGCATAATACAGTGAAATTAAAATAACAAAATGTACCGCCCCTAGCTTAGATCTAAGAGTTAGGGTAAAACCCTACCCATTGTACTCCTATTCCTGAGTGGGTTGTTTTATTCATTGATTTTAGTTTTTTTTGGGGGGGCGGCAGGGTCTCCCTTTGTATGTAGTTCCGGCTGGCCCTGAACTCAAGAGGATAGCCTCAAATTCACAAACAGCAATCCTCCTGCTTCTGCCTCCCAATACTGGGATTGCAGATGTAAACCACCACACCCACATTCCTGAGTGTTTAGGAAAGATTTAGCCATTGATTGAATAGTAACTGAGCTGAATAAGGAGCAACCCAGGTAAGCAAAGTGCAGATTTCTGAGCCAGGCTATAGTTTTGGTTTAGAGACAGTTAGTTCCTTTTCAGAGAATATGCCCTGGCCTTGTGCTTGTAGACAATTTTTTAAAACTTTTTTTTCTCAAATTCAGGAATTAATAGAGATAATGATTGAGTTTCTTAACTACTTGAATAAACTGAAAATTCAGAGAAGTTTGTTGTTTCTAGCCACAATTGTCTCCATGTTGGGTTGGAAGGTCCTTTGTGTGATTAGGTCATCTGAGGCATAATAACGGGTGACAGGAAAAGCAGTTAGCCCATGTGAGTTACGACAGTACTCTGTGGGCTGGTCCCAGGGAGGCCTTCCAAGAGACCACAAAGAGCCCAGGAAAGAATTGGTTCTCTGAAGCCTATTACAAACATTCCCAAATGGATTTCAGTAAGATCTGTCCAGATGGCACAGAAAGTAAATTGATTGGAGGAGGGGAACAGGATTGGTTTGGCCTTAGTAAATTTAGGGAGCATTTAAGAAAACCTACTCGTGGGCCGGGGAGTTAGCTCAGTGGTTCCGGCGCCTGTCTCGCAAGCACAAGGACCCGGGTTCGATTCCCCGGTAACCACATAACAATACTGGGTGTGGAGACCCACACCCAGCAGCAACCAGTACCACATACCACAGTGCCGGGCGTGGTGGCTCACGCCTGTAATCCCAGCACTTGGGAGGCAGAGGCAGGAGGATTGT
>PVIR01015169.1:0-38810 GCA_004026965.1 Petromus typicus
ATGCTCAACATCATTAGTCATTCGAGAGATGCAGATGAAAACAACATTGAGATTTCATCTCACTCCACATAGAATGGCTGCCATTTCAGATTCAGCCAACGGCAAATGTTGGCGAGGCTGCGGAGAAGAAGGAACCCTTCTCCACTGTTGGTGGGACTGTAGACTCATACAACCCCTGTGGAGATCAGTTTGGAGAATCTTCAAAAAGCTAGGACTGACGGTCCCATTTGACCCGGCCATTGCCCTGCTAGGTATATACACAAAAGAATTAAAAGACTCATATCACAGTGACATATGTGTACCCATGTTTATAGCAGCCCAATTTGTGATTGCTACATCTTGGAACCAACCCAAATGTCCATCAACTGGAGACTGGATAAAAAAGCTGTGGTTCTTCTACAGAATGGAGTATTACTCTGCCATAAAAAAATGGTAAGTTTGAATCATTTCTACTTAAATGGACATACCTTGAGGATATCCTCATAAGTGAAATAAATAGTGCACAGATAGGTACATATCGCATCTTTTCTCTGGTATGAGAAAATAAAGATGTAAATGAGTCCTAGCATTGTATGCTATATATTGTGAAATAGAAAATGCTCAATGTAAAATAGGGTGAAGGGGGAAAATATTGAGATTGTAACAAAAAAGTAAGGAAACAAATTTTATGTATATGGGGGGGTGGTAGGGTGGGTAGGGCTATGGGAAAAAATGAGAATTAAGTTGTGTCTTATACTGGTACAAATCCCCATTATGGAGTGCAATCATGAAGTGTATATTTAATGTACCAATAAAGATTTAAAAAAAAAAAAAAGAGAGCCCTTAATGACCATGATTGTCTTTTAACTGCTTCTACTATGCATAGTCAACATTACTATAATTAAAAGGGTACACTCTGGGGTAATCTATATCCAACTCTTAAAATGTTTCTGTTTTGTTCTGCTTTTTTTTTGGTGATCTATGCATCAAATCTATGGTCTCACAAGTGCTAGGTGGAAACAACACTCCCACCTCCATCCCTTAGCTTATAAAGGCTTTTAACCTTTTTATAATAATCTCTACACACTAACAGTTTGTATATAACAACCAGAAAAATTCACCAGATCCTCAATATTGCCATAGATGTTCTTCTTCATGCCTGATGCCCGAGTAGATATCCATCCTCCGACAGTACTGAATTCCAGGGAATCTGGTTCATGACCCGTACAATAACCACTTTCTTTAAGCTGAAAAACAAAAATGTAACATTTTTACTAGTGAAAATGGTCTATTTCATACAACCCTCAACACCTAATTTTTCCCATGATTTTTCCATAAGTCAGTGCTATTCATTTATTACATCAGTTTTACAAGTCCAAAAAACAAAGTTTTTTGTAAGCTTTTGCCTAGTGGAAAACTTAAAACTGAGAAATGTGGCCCAAAAAGAGTTCTATTTTCCACAGATTCAACAGACAATCTCACTTCTTACATCCTTTCATTTTAAAACTGTCCACTCCTCCTCACAGAGATAGTTTAAATACTTTGGAGATCAGATCATGCTTATTTAACTGCCAACCTCATCTACCAGGCACACTCTCAAAAAATAACCTCTCATTCTCCCTACCCTAATATAATATGCAGCCGGCCTGCAGGAAATTGGAGCAAATTGCCTGCACTTAATTCTCTCAAGGAGTCATGTGTTTTACTGTACAGCCATCTGGCTCGGTTTCCTGCATGTAATACCATCATTTATTTGTGATGCAGGTCATGCATTCCTGTACATTAAATAGTCACTTGTTTCTCATTTTTCTGCATTAGCTTGGCTCTGCCATCTGTACAGCACCTGAGGTTGAATGGATGCTCTTTACAGCAACAACATGAAAGTCATTTCACTAAAATCATTTTAGAGACTCAGCCATCTCCTGTCAAATGGTACAGACACTACCATCTGCATACCCACTGTCTGCTGCGCTCCAGCCCATCAATCTGTGCTGACCATTTGGGGAGTCATCCAGTTAAGCAACTGCTTCTATTTTTCAAGTAAGCCAAGCAGAGATGTAAAATATGTCAGCTATGGTATAAAAGTTATAATCCAAAATTTGAAAGCCTATTAGGTTAAATACAATGTTAGTTTTTACACACCAGCAATGCAAATTGTTTATCTATTCTAGTATGACTGCTAGAAAAACAAGATTTGAAAAGACATGTATTGCTACTTAAGATTTTTTTCATCAAATCTTCAATGTATTTATTCAATTTTAGGTACTTGGTAACCACCCACAAATAAGCCAGATATATGTATATAGCTAACTGGGTTAAAAGTGTAGAATTTCAGATGGTTTCTTCCCTAACTCATTCTCAAACAAACTAAAACTACTTTCTCTTGAAAGACTACTATTGTTTAATTTTACGAAATTAAGAGAGTAAAAGATATTCATCGAGCTCTAAGATGTTTTAGGCACAATACAGAGTTCTCACATATTCTTATGATAAAATATATCTGCACATTACCTCCACAAAAGGAGGTCTTTAAGTATACACTTAAATGATTTCTATCAGGATATTCAGTATTAGATTTACTATTAAACTGCCTCTTATGTCTGGCTCGCTATTTCATCATTCTCTTCAATTGTACGTAGCTATTATGTGCCCAAAATTGTGCAAAGCAATAAAAATACTCAAAAAAATTACTAGGTTGTTATGCTGAGGGAGTCCAACCTAGCACACCAACAGTAAATCTACTTCTCTAAAATTTCACTAACATCCTACTATGTAAGTGAAGTAAATATAATGTTTAAAAGCTTGGATTTAAGATTTATTCACCCTAACTAGAAAATATGCATACTACACCATGTTAATTTAATAAGAAATAACTGTTGGCATATAGTAAGTGATTAACAAATAGTGTCTACTACAACACATATTCATCTGTTTTCTCCTTTAAAAGTGTTTATTAATGACATTAACTACCAAGAAAAATGTGCTTGTGGCCGGGAAGTTAGCTCAGTGGTTCTGGTGCCTGTCTTGCAAGCGCAAGAGTCTGGGTTCGATTCTCCGGCAGCCACATATAATACCGGGTGTAGAGACTCACCCCAGCAGCAATCAGTAGTACCACATACCACAGAGCTGGGTGTGGTGGCTCACGCCTATAATCCCAGCACTCGGGAGGCAGAGGCAGGAAGACTGCTGTGATGTGAGTTTGAGGCTGAGCTCAGGGCCAGCCTAAAAAGTGAGACTGTCTCAAAAAACAAAACAAAAAAAAATGTGCTTAAGGTTAAGATTAATATATACAGTTAACCAATTTTTTTGCAAGTGGTGCTAAGAACTAAACCCAGAGTTTTGTGCATGCTAGGCAACTGGTCTACCACTTTTCCACATCTGTAGCCCCAAAATATTCTTTTTTTTTTTTTTAGGACAGGGTCTCCCTTTATAGTGGCCCTGAACTCACAGCAATCCTCCTGTCTCTGCCTCCCAAGGGCTGGGATTACAGACATAAGCCAACACGCCCGGCACTGTGGTACGTGGTACTCATTGCTGGTAGGTGTGAGTCTCCATGCCCAGCATTGTTGTATGTGGTTACCAGGGATCGAACCTGGGCCCTTGCACTTGCAAGGCAGGTGCTGGAACCACTGAGCTAAATCCCTGGCCTCCAAAATAAAAACAAATCAACCTGTCTGTCCCAAGCTACACTGCATAAAAATAATATCCATTAATCACTATGTGCCACAAAACATTACAAGAATAGGAAATTTTACCTTATTTCTGTGTCTCCCTTCAATCAAAACAACTAATATTTACTGACCCTGTGCTTGGTTTTAGACATATCACCAAAATAAAAAGGAACTCTAGGGGCCGGGGAGTTAGCTCAGTGGTTCTGGCGCCTGTCTTGCAAGCGCAAGGGCCCGGGTTCGATTCCCCGGTAACCACATAACAATACTGGGTGTGGAGACTCACCCCAGCGGCAACCAGTACCACATACCAGTGCCGGGCGTGGTGGCTCACGCCTGTAATCCCAGCACTCGGGAGGCAGAGGCAGAAGGATTGCTGTGATGTGAGTTTGAGGCTGAGCTCAGGGCCAGCCTGAACCACAAAAGCGAGACCCTGTCTCAAAAAACCTAAAAAAAAAAAAAGGAACTCTAAACTGTGGCGGTTGTACAGTAGGCCCCTCTTAGTCAAAAAGACACTTTCAAGACGCAGTGATGTCTGCAACTGTTACTAGTCTTGACTCCACACAAACAATACTTTACAGCTTCTCTCTGGCATATCCAAATTGCCAGCATCTCTACTCTTGCCCCATGAAGTCATTAATCTATAAAATTGTTAGATTATTTCAGGATACTATTAATCCTAAAACAAAAAAGAGAAAGTTATCCCTAATAAAGTATATAAAAGGTACCATTTAAAATATTAATCTTTTTAAAAGGCAGAGGGAAAAGTACAAAAACCTGATGGAGAATACAGAAAAATGGACTGAATATCACTTATCTGAAATGCTTAAAACTAAGAAGCATTTCATATTCCAGATTTTTTTTTTCAAATTTTAGAATATTTGTCTATATGTAATGAGATATCTTGGAGATAAAAATCAAATCTGAACATAAAATTCATTTACATTATATAGATACCTTCAACATATACCCAGAGGTAACTTTACACCAATGTTGTAAGGCATCTGTATAGTGACTACAACCCACCATTGTGAGGTGGAGTGAAACTTCCCATTCACGGCATCATATTGGCGTTTTAAAAGTTTCAGGTCTTGGAGCATTTCAAATTTCAACAGGAACACTGAACCGACAGCATGATGAAAGCTTCAGCAGCAAGTGTTAATAAGCTGCACTGAAACTGAATGGTCTAAATGTTTCAAATGCAAAGGAAACAACTCTCAACTAAGATAAACTGGAAAAACCCAATCATATCAATGCAAAGGGCCTTTAAATGTTAGGACAAAAACTAGCTAAAAGAATAGAAAAAAGTAAAAAGTAGATCGCGCTAACAATGAATGAAAAGTGCAATGGCTACTTTAATCCCAAAGTTGACCTTAGAGTGAAGAATGGTTAGAAATAAAGTCTTCATAATGACAAAAAGAATACATTAGTAAAGACAGCACAGTCTTAAACATTTGTTCCCTAGTAAGTTTTAAAATATACAAAGCAAAATCTGTTAGAACTTCAAGAAAAAAATACACAAATCTACAATTATAGGGTCGGAGAGTTAGCTCAGTGGTTCCAGCGCCTGTCTTGCAAGCGCATGGACCCAGGTTCGATCCCCGGTAACCACATACTATACTGGGTGTGGAGACTCACCCCAGCAGCAACCAGTACCACATACTACAGTGCCGGGCATGGTGGTTCATGCCTGTAATCCCAGCACTGGGGAGGCAGAGGCAGGAGGATTGCTATGATGTGAGTTGGAGGCTGAGCTCAGGGCCAGCCTGAACTACAAAGCGAGACCCTGTCTCAAAAAAAAAAAAAAAAAAAGATTCTTCAAAAAGCTAAAAATAGAAATTCCACTTAACTAGATATTTCCCTTCGAGGCATCTTCCTGGAAGATCACACTACAATGACGCACACATTCATGTTTATGGCAGCATAATTCGTAATAGTTAAATCCCAGAAGTGCCCTTTATGTCCATCAAGAGATAAATAAAGAAAATGTGGCATTCATACACAATGGGGCACTACTCTGCCATAAAGAAACAAACTTAGGTCATGTGTAGGAAAATGGACCTTGAAACTACATTAAGGAAAATAAATCAGGAAACACAAGCTTAAATACTGTATGGTTCCTCTTATATGAAAAATCCAAAATTCAAATAAAGCACAAACTAAAAGATAAAAATCTTTTTCAGAGGGTAAAAGGATCAACAGATGGGTATAGGGAAAAGGATAAAAACAGAATTAAAAATTGCTGTATTCCTGTATTACTCCACACAAGAAATGTAAGTATCAAAAAAAAAAAAAAAGAAACATAAACATCATGTACTACCAATATGTACAAATAAAAATAAATATAACTGAATTTCGAAAGTCTATCTGACATCTATGTGGAGAATCCACTAGGAAACTACATATCCAGGTCTATAGTTCTAAAGTCTGGGTTAGTAATACAAATTTGGAAGTCTTTAGTAAGTAAAATGAATATTTAAAGTCACGAATACTTGAATAAAGTAGACAGTACTCAATAAAAATTAAGTGCAATGAACCAAATTTCTATGTACTTTATTATTTCATCCTAAGAACAACTTTATAAAGGAGGATCATCTCCATTTTAAAACTATGGAATATAGGATAGTAACCTGCCCAAAATCACATAGCTAGAAATTACAGCTAAAATTGAGTAAAAGATAATAGCTATTAAAAAACAAAAAAAGATAGGGCCAGAGATTTAGCTCAGTGGTTCTGGTGCCTGTCTAGCAAACACAAGGTTCTGAGTTCAGTCCTCGGTACCACATACCACAATGCCGGTTGTGATAGCTCATGCCTGTAATCCTAGTACTGGAGAGGTAAAGGCAGGAGAACTGCCTTGAATTTAAAACTAGCCTGGGCGGGGCTGGGGATTTAGCTCAGTGGTTCCAGCACCTGGCCTGTCTTGCAAACGCAAGGACCCAGGTTAGATCCCGGTTAATCACATACAATACTGGATGTGGAGACTCACGCCCAGCAACAATCAGTACTACATACCACATACCACAGTGCCAGCGTGGTGGCTCACACCTGTAATCCCAGCACTCGGGAAACAGAGGCAGGAGGATTGCTGTGATGTGAGTTTGAGGCTGAGCTCAGGGCCAGCCTAAACTACAAAAGTGAGACTCTGTCTCAAAAAAATAAAGACTAGCCTGGGCCGGGGAGTTAGCTCAGTGGTTCCGGCTCCCGTCTTGCAAGCACAAGGACCTGGGTTGATTCCCCGGTAACCACATACTATACTGGGCGTGGAGACTCACGCCCAGCAGCAATCAGTACCACATATCACAGTGCCGGGTGTGGTGGCTCACGCCTGTAATACCAGCACTTGGGAGGCAGAGGCAGGATTGCTGTGATGTGAGTTTGAGGCTGAGCTGAGGGCCAGCCTGAACCACAAAGTGAGACCCTGTCTCAAAAAAAAAAACCAAAAAAAAACCTAAAAAAAAAAGACTAGCCTGGGCTACAAAGTGAGTTTAAGGCCAGACTGAACTACAAAGCAAGACACTGTCTCAAAACACTAAAAAAAAACACAAAAGAAAACAAAGATAATATGAAATTTATTAGTGACTTTGACCTTAAGAAAAAAATAGTCACATCCCTGTGAACCAAGCAGCCAAATCTAATAAACTTGAAAAATATTCCCCAATCATAACTGACCATTACTAACTTCCCTCAAGTTTAAATATATTAAAATCAATGCAATTTATAAATAAAGAGAAATTAAAATCTGCTGCCCAATTATTGCATTTTTGTCATTTAAAAAGTTTTAGAAGGGCCGGACATTTTTAAACTAGTTATCTCATTTGAAGCAGAAACACAAAAATTTAATGAAAAAGATGCTAAACTGAGACCAAACAGCTACAAAAACTACATTACAGTCTACAACACTAGCACTGAGGGAAATGAACCAGTACGTAAAATATCAGTTCTACTAGAAAAATGTCATTTAAATTTCAAAGAAATAATTTCTTTGAATTCTAACCTTTAAAAAAAAGAGAGAGAAAAATTGAAAAAGTTAAAGTACTACATCAAATATTATAATAAAAGATATATAATTGGATACATAAAAGGCAATTCATTATTTTAAAAATACTGTATTGGTAATACATATACAGACATGATGGAAGACTAATATAGGACTTTTTAGAGATTTTTCATGAAATATTATATTTTGCTCACTTAAATTCATTATAAGCTATAATAATTAACAACTCGCCTCATTTTGACTTACATAAAACTTTAACTTATTTGAAGATCTTTAACAATATCTCAGTAAATATGCTGTTTTATTCTATTCCTCTGCATCTTACTGCATTAAATAAAAAATAAAAGAGCTTAATAATTTTTAACCCTTTCAAGCAGAGTGGGTCACAAGTAGACCAACTTTAAAAAACATCTGAAGAAAGTGGGAAAAAAACAATAAAAATGAGATCAACAGTCACATCCTATCTTTTTCATGCTTTGGTTCAGGTTTAGGGAGAGATGGGTCTCTGTAACCTAAGACACAGTGGTTAGTAAATCACCAACAAACAAAACTTTCTTATTTTTCTTTACAAAAGCTAAGTTACAATCGATCTGACCACATTTGAGGAAAATCAAACCAACTCATCTTAATAATAACCTGCTTAGAATCCATGAAGAGAACCTGAGATTTTCAAAACTTAATTAGGATCCCCAAGAAAGTGCTAAAAAAAACTCTCAAGTAATTTTAAAAATGTAAACATTCACCATATTTTTGGACCACAAATTCTACCTTTGCCACATCAGTTATCTGCAGTGCCTCAAAGCAACAATTACCCTTGACACCTCTGTACTTGCTCCTTCTTGTCTAAATTATTCCTCCGACTCAGCTCATTTTTTCACTAACTCTCACTCATCCTGAAATCTGATTTGAAATGCCAAATCTTGTGACATCTTCACTGTCCAAGTTCTTCCCAAGTAGTGCAATCTGATGAACCATACATCCTAAATTCACTCTCTACAGGACAGTTCTCACTGTAAACCATTAATTGCCATTTACTTAGCTTTCTTTTTTAATATAAGGGACTTTAGGGTAGGGGATGATATCTTTGTATTGTGGTCCCAGCATCTTGCTCAATGCCAGATTCATATGAGAAGCTAAGCAAATTCACTGAGTGACTAAGGAAAAGCCTATGTATATAGGGGGCAGAAGGGTGTCGGGTGGGTAAGAGAATAGGAAATAATGAGAATCAAGTTGTCTCATATCATATACTGGTACAAATTCTCAATGCTGAAAGTGACTATGATATGTATATATAATGTACCAATAAAGATTTGAATTTGAAAAGAAAAGAAAAGAGGATACATGGGCTGGGGATTTAGCTCCGTGGTTCCGGCCACTGTCTTGCAAGCACTGGTCCTGAGTTCAATCCCCTGGTATCTATATACAACAATCCCAGGCGTGGTGACTCATGCCCACCACTAATCAGTACCACATACCACAATGTAGGGCACAGAGGCTCATATCCATCAGCAATCAGTACCACACACCACACAGAGCTGAGCGTGGTGACTCATACCTATAATCCCAGCACCTCAGGAGGTACAGGTAGGAGGATTGCTGTGATGTGAGTTTGAGGCTGAGCTCAGGACCAGCCTGAACTACAAAGCAAAACCTTGTCTCAAAAAAACTTAAAAAAAAAAAGAAAGAGGATACAACAGTTTTGAAAATCTTAAAGGGATAACATACCTGTCTTTCCAACTCTTGTCCTGTTATACCAGCCTCTACATGAGCTGTAAGATTGTTCTCATCAACCCAGAGAATTCGATTCTGTTGAAAAGGAAGACAGAATTCTCACCTATAAGAACTATTATTAAGATTTTCTCCAGAAAGATATAATTTCTTAATTCTAGGTAACAAGTTACAAAATAGTCATTCAGGAAGTAGGACTCCCCACTACGCACATGGGAAATGCACTCCCCCTATCCTTTACTACATAACATTACACAGCAATGTTACAGTATATAGAATATAGTAATGGTGGTATATGATGTAGGAGGTGGCTTGAAACAGACTGTTCATTATGCAAGCATTAATCTGAATTAAACTCTATCTTATTATTAGCTTATGCAAATAACTATCTAGGCTTCACACACACACACCAAAAAACTTAAATATGTTTGTATTTTCTGCTACTAAAAAAACTTCTTAGTTGAGCCTGACGGTACATAACCTACAATCCCAGTACTCTAAGGCAGGAGCCTAGGAGGCCCAAATGAACATCTTAGTGAGATCTTATCTCAAAATAAAAAAGTGGTGGGAATGTAACTCAGTGGGAAGGCCCTATGTCCAATTCTCAACTCTTAAAACAACAATGAGTCTAAACTTTAGGAAGAAATCTTATCGTTAAAATTACATCTTTCAAAATTCCCCATACAAAACTAACAGTGTTCACATAAAATTGGGAGAGAAGTTGAGTTATCATTATTTAAGTTAACCTTAACTAATGTTATGTATTGTTTTAATAACAAAGCAAGACATCTAATGAGTTAATATTCCAATTTATGCTTCTCAAATGATCAATTTCACATGCTCTCTTGGTAGACTATGTATCTTCAATAAATGATCTGTATCTTACAGAAATAAATTTAGCTTTTGGATACCTGCAGATAAGGCTAAATATAACAATGAAATATACTTAAAACAAAAAGAGAAAAAAGAAGGAAAAAATGCAAACAAAGCT
Source organism: Petromus typicus (assembly GCA_004026965.1). Classification (NCBI taxonomy): domain Eukaryota; kingdom Metazoa; phylum Chordata; class Mammalia; order Rodentia; family Petromuridae; genus Petromus; species Petromus typicus. The sequence continues at coordinate 10,367 of PVIR01015169.1, forward strand.
TTTGTAAATAAGGAAGGGAAGAAAGATTGAAAAGAACGTAGGGTAATGGGGAAAAAACACCAAGACGTATTATGTGAAGGCACAAATTCCCTAATATGAATGTGATCATTATGTAAACCTAAAATGTACCAATAAACATAATTATGAAAAAAATAAACATGATGAAATATTTACATGTCAACCATAAAAAATAATAATGATAAATAGAAAACAGATCTTTTATAAATATCAACTGAGGCACAGCCATAATGATAACGTTTTAAACAGGAACTATCTTCAAATACATCTTGAATCACTACATACCATTTGTGAAGTATCCAAAGAAATTATTGTTCTTGTCTCATCTGCAGGACACATTAGGCCGTATGAAACACTTGTTCCTCCTGCCAAAATAGAAAATGACAGCTTTAAATTTCTTCCTTTTAGCTACATTTCTAAGGAAAAATCTCTTTAAAAGTCAAACCTATTTCTATTGCAAAAGCTACCACACTAAAAGCAAACCCACCTTTACTTTATGCTGTGTGTCAAAGTGAAGTAGTACTATGGGACATGGCTCCATCCCCTGGAAACGACCCACTCAAGTGAAGTCCTTAGCAATTTGCAGAACTCCAAAAACATAATTAGAAAAGTTCTAAGCTAGTGACTATTATGAAGAAGTAACAAAAAAATAAAGAAAAAGATTCATCATACACCACTAGAAATACCATTAAGTCCTTTCTAACTTAATTATGAGATTCATTTATCATTTAAATATATTCTTATATATTCTCATTCAAAGGGACTTTATAGAATAGAAATAAGTTAAAGTGTCTAGATTATTCATTTAAATATAATTTTTATCATCTTGATGCAAAAGTCTTTTAGTATAGTGTATAGGTGTATTTAAACAATATACTATTGTTTTCTCTTACTATTTGCCATCAAAAGGAAAATGTTTTCAGCTCTTAACTAGATCAGCATCATCCTATGTTCAAATAAAATTTTAACTGGTGGGCAAGGGATTTAGCTCAGTGGCTCCAGTGCCTGCCCTGCATGTGCAAGGTCCTGAGTTCAATCCCTGGTAACCACATACAAAAATGCCAGGTGTGGTGACTCACGCTCACCAGCAATCAGTACCACACACCACAATGCCGGGCGTGGTGGCTCACGCCTGCAATCCCAGAACACAGGAGGCAGAGGCAGGAGGACTGCTGTGAGTTTGAGGTTCTCTTGGGCTACATAGTGAGCTCAGGGCCAGCCTGAACAGAAAAAAAAATTTTTTTTTTAACTAGTACTTCCATACATTTGGTATGGAAGAAAACATGTGGAGTCACTTCCCTAAGAAGGGCAATATGTATCTGTGGTTATCTAGGAGATGTGTATCTGTAAGGATCAGCTTAATGTCATAGGATCACACCACAAACTGCCAATTACAAACATGATACCTTTGATAAGTAACTACTATTTGCTTGTACTGTCATGTACACTAAGAAAAATATTTCATAAACAGCGGCATTATGATGTGTTTTGCATGAATTCAACAGACAATATTAGCTAAAGAGGGATCCTAGAGCTCTGGAAACTGCTTAGATCTCACTTCTATCAATGCCAATTTTGTTACTGAAAGTAACACACTGTGGCTATATATTATATGACTGAAAAATATGGTGAGGTTTCAAAATATTTACCACAGCAAAAGACACATTACTATTAACACCTCTCAAAATATTCCTTGGCTTCAAACACACTTATCCCTTCTTCTTTCCTCTCACTTTCTGAAGCAGGTCTAAAATACACCGTTTCTCCTAAGTGTCTTAGGTTGGTGTTACTATGGCTGCCTTGATCTTTGCTTAAATTTAAAATGTTTACCTTTCATGGTCATTTGACTTTGAGAAAAAGCCAGAAGTTACAAGGTACCAGACCCACTGAATAAGGCAGATGAGGACACATCATAATGTTTTTATTTGACAGAAATAAATTTATTTAATCAATTCAGGACACTGAAGCATCAGGAACAGAACAATCAAAGACACTCATGAAAGACTACTTCCTGATCTGCTTCAGAAAGTGGCAAAAAGAAAGGGAAAGTATGAGCTAAGGAGCATTTTAAGGGGATTCAATATAATTTGTCCTTATAATTTACTTTTAATTGAAACACACAGCATATACTTTGATTACACCAAATAACTTGTTAAAATAATGTAGTTAATAAAACATCAAAAAAAGTGAAATTGAGTTTAAAATGCAAAAGGGTCATTTTTCTATATTAAAAAATATAGATTTGTTCATCACTGCACACTGGTGATCTTTTAATCTGTATAATGTGTTCTGATTACTCTTTATCAAAAAATTGGGTGTATTTATATTTCCTTTTGAAAAATAAAATTCTCTCCATAAATACTGTTAGGAAGTAACTCCTAAAGCAAGAACTTTTCCTTTTTTTTTTTTTTTTTTTTTCCACACTAAGATACATCTCCTTACTCTGTATTTTGAGATAGAGTCTCATTGGGATCCTCCTTCCTGCCTCTGCCTCCCAGAGCACTAGAATTACAGACATGCACCACTGTGCCCGGCTAGGAACAATTCTGTCAGCCACTACACAGCAGCTTCAACTATGAGCTATTTAGGAAACTCTCATGAATTAAGGGTTATATCATGTCTTAAAACAGTTTAGACAGAACTCCTTAGAAAAGAAATGAACACCATAAACCAATGTGTGAAAATAACCACATAATTACAAAAATGTCTGTATTCAGGAGATGACACAAATATTTTAAACAGAACAAATTTACATCATTTTAAAATTCGAAAAGCACAGTACCTACCGCCAATTGGTATGATACAAAGGTTGTATTTGCATGCTAGATTCACAATCTTAACTACATCATCATGACAAGCTGTTGAATAAAAGGAAAATAAATCAATTATTCTGATGTGATTAAAATCGGGGTAACCTTATAAAACAAGGGTTTATAAAGTTCTTTAGCATATACATTTTTCCTTCATTTACTCACTGATTAGCAAATAAAATACCTATATCAAAAGATAGGTTCTTTTCAACCTTTCATTCTGAAATGCCTTCAGACTTACAAAAAAGCCATAAGAATAAGATTTCCCTCACCTTCCACTTCCAAACATTAATATCTTAGATAATAATAGTTCAGTTATCAGAACTAAACAATTAGCAGAATACAAAGCAATTAACTAATCTATAGACCATACTCAGTGTCTCCAGTTGTCCCACTAGCATTTCTTTTCTGGACCAACATATCAAATCCAACCTCACACACTGATTTACCTATCAAATTTTCATTAAAAATAGATATTTTCTATGATATAAGGTCCCGGTTTCAATCCTACCACTTAAAAAAAAAAATAAGATAAATATTTCTTGAGTCTATCTTAAGGCTTTCTCTGACCAATAATAATAATAATAGTCAGCTATCTCACAGAATATCTCTCAGTTTGGGTTTGTATATGTTTATTGAGGACGAAACTATAAATATATAAATATATATCTCACACATCAGGAATTCTACAGAAGTAATGTTTGTGCCCTTCTCAGAATATAACTTTTGAAGACACAAGGTACAGCTGTGTTTTGCTTCTGATAATGCGAACTTTGATCATTTGGTTAGGTGGAAGCTGCTAGGTTTATTCATTATAAAAATCCTATACCTTCTGTTAAAATTAACAAATGTCTGCAGACTACTGTAAGTTGCATGTTTCTCTTTATACAAATCCCCTAATTTTAGCACCACTGATTCTTTATTCTGCTTTTTAAGCAAATGCTAACACTTTATATAACATACACCTGCAGAGAAACTTCTTTCTACTGTATACAACAGAAGAGACCTCTATTTTAGTGTTAAAGCTATCTAAATAACAAAAACTTAACTGTGGAGATTCTAAATTCCAAGACATGCTAAAACTTGACTGGTACTAGAACGTGACTGGAGGTTCTGTAGTAAGAGAAGGACAGAGCCAAGAGCTCATTTTGAAAAAAGCAATATCCAAAAGAATATGGGACAGTATGAAAGAGAAGCACTAGAGACAAAGAAGCTATGTTGAAGTCTAGTATTAACTGCTAGAATCCTGGCCAAAAAAAAAATACAGATGCTACAGAAACTAGATATATGAATATACATTTATAAAAGGAGAACTAGCACTATATAAATGTTGCTATTATTATTTCTCAGGTTTGCATAAAACTGGAAATATATGTCACTTAGCTTTTTTTTTTTTTTTGGTGCTGTGGATAAAACCCAGAGTTTTGCATATACTAAACACACATTTACTACTGAGCCTCCTAGCCCATTCTAACTTTTTCTTGAAAATTCATTTTCTTCTTTTTTTTTTTTTTTTTAAGGTTTTTTTTTTTGAGACAGGGTCTCGCTTTGTGCTTCAGGCTGGCCCTGAGCTCAGCCTCAAACTCACATCACAGCAATCCTCCTGCCTCTGCCTCCCTAGTGCTGGGATTACAGGCGTAAACCACCACGCCCGGCACTGGTATGTGGTATTGGTTGCCGCTGGGGTGAGTCTCCACACTCAGTATTGTTATGTGGTTACCAGGGATTGAACCCAGGTCCTTGCGCTTGCAAGACAGGCGCCGGAACCACTGAGCTATATCCCAGGCCCCTTTTTTAGGTTTTTTGAGACAGGGTCTCACTTTGTAGTTCAGGCTGGCCCTGAGCTCAACCTCAAACTCACATCACAGCAATCCTCCTGCCTCTGCCTCCTGAGTGCTGGGATTACAGGCATGAGCCACCACACCCAGCACTGTGGTATGTGGTACTGGCTGCTGCTGGGCGTGAGTCCCCACACCCAGTATTATATGTGATTACCGGGGATCGAACCCAGGTCCTTGCACTTGCAAGACGAGCGCCGGAACCACCGAGCTAAATCCCCAGCCCCTTGAAAATTCATTTTCAAGCTTTCAGATTATTTTTATAAAGTTTTGCTATTTGTAGCAAAAAAAAAAAAATCTATGAATTATGCATTAACAAAACACTAAAATTTATCTGATATGAATCTTTAAAAGGCAAAACTACATTCTATGAATGTCACCTAACCAAAAGACATCCCTTATCATTTTATTTGAATAACCTGGTATTTTTGAAAAATAATAGTCTACAACTCTGAAGATCTGAAGAGAAAAAAGTTCAGAAAAATCAATGGAACTTTTTTAAAAATGCAATTATGGACAGTGAGGAACTGCTTCAAATTATCTGCTAAAACAGATGAGTTTAATAAAAGTACTTATATGATGCCTAATCCTACAAACACCAAAATAATAAGAGAAAGCTCCTTAATCTTCTAGCTCAAGCCAAATCTAAATTTCTCAAAGCTTATTGATTTCAAAGACAGTAAGTATATAAATATATATTTATTTTCAACAACTTGTTTTGCCATTTAACCACACTTTTAACCCCAAGCTAATGTTACCAAATTACTAGTCATTTAAAGAACCCTATTAGATTAATTTTCTATATCTGAAGATATCATATATTTGATAATTTCACTAAGCTTCATAATTAACCAAAAATATATTTTTCTATTTATCTCTAAATACAATTATTTACACATAACACAATAATCAACAACAAAATCAATCATTAAAACTAACAGTTTAAGTGCTCGCTTCGGCAGCACATATACTAAAACTAACAGTTTAAGATGAAAAGATTAAGAAATGGTTCCACCGGAGAAAACTATGATCAAAGATCATATGTATGATACGCATATATGGAAATGTTACAGTGAAACCTATATTCTGTATAATAAATATGTACTAATAAGAATTCAAAAAGAAGAGGCTTCATGAATTTTGATAAATTCTTTAAAATATAACTACTGATATTTTTACAATATATATAACAAACTATGTGTTTCTATTTCTGCCTTTACCTAAGATTTTACAATACTAATTTAATGAGATAAGAAGGAAATGCAACTTACTTGGCCATAAAACTATATCAGGGATTCGCTCAAACATTCCTTCCCTGAGCAAAAATATCTCATGAAGACAATGACCTGTTTTGTGGTTTGAAAAAGAAAAATGCAAAAGCAACTTAGAGAAAGATTTTTTTTATTAAAAATAAATATAATGTAATATAAAACAGCTTACCATGAGCTCTAAATACTCGATCATCTGCCTCTTGTGAATACGAAATATTAGTTTCTTTAAGTTCACGAAGAAAATCTTCATTTACAATAGAAGGAGGTGTATCATTAGGATTTAAGGATGTCTAGAAAATAAAGGTAGTTTCTTTATTTCTGTAAATTTTAAATACCCTCGTTAAGGAAAAGGACTATCAAATATAGATTTTTTAACAAAAAAAATCAAGTAAAACACAGAAATCATGTTTGTGACAGTAGTAAATTATAAAGTCTAGCTGATCATATAACTATAACATAAGTTGTAGAAGCCCTATGTTTTCTCTTTGCCTCTATGGTACACATTTTCATTATTTTGCAATTAAAACAGCAATCAAAAACAGGTAAGATAAAGCCAGGCAGAGTGGCACATGCCTATAATCCCAACACTCAGGAGGCTGGTCCAGGAGGATTTACACAACAACCAGCCTGAACTACATAGGGAGACAGTGTCTCAGGAAAAAAAAAAAAAAAAAAAGACAAGATATAGCAAAGTTGCAAAATATTGAGTAGCTGCTAATTAGGTACTGTTCTAAGGCCTAGGGATACAGGAATTAATTTTAAAAAAAACCTTTGACTTCATAGAACTTACCCTGAAGCAGAACTTCAAAAAAATATATCAATTAATATCTAAAGTGATAAAAAAAAAAATGAAAGAGCAGGACAAGGATTTAACTCAGTAGTTCCGGCATCTGCCTTGCAAGCACAAGGTCTTGAGTTCAATCCCTGGACCACATATCACAATGCAGGGCATGGTGACTCAGGCCTGTAAACCTAGTACTGGTAAGTACATACAGCAATGCTGGGTGTGGGGACTCTTGCCTGTAATCCTAGCACTCAGGAGGCACAGGTAGGAGGATTGCAGTCAGTTTGAGACTGGCCTGGGCTACATAGTGAGTTCAGAGCCATCCTGTACTACAAAGAGAGACCATGTCTCAAAAATAAAAAACTAAAAAAAATTGAAAAGGACTCAAAAGCTAAAACTAGTGAAAACTGTAAATACACTATGTCAACTGTATCAATGTAATAACAAACAGATGAAGAACAAAGGGTTGAGGGTTTAGCTCAGTGGTTCCAGCACTTGCCTTGCAAGTGCAAAGGCCCAGGTTCAGACCCTGGTAACCACACACAGCAATGCCAGGCATGGTGATTCATGCCCTTCAGCAATCAGTACCACATATCCATAATGTCGGGCATGATGGCTCATGCCTGTAATCCCAGCACTCGGGAGACAGAGGCAGAAGGGTTGCTGTGGGTTCAAGGCTGAGCTCAGGACCAGCCTGAACTACAAAGTAAGACCTTGTCTCAAAAAAACTAAAAAAAAAACACCTGGCTATTTCGCTAGTATAATATATAATTTAGTTTTTTAATCCCACTTTTCAGAAAAGTACAACCATATGACCAAGCTAAAGTTGTTATTCATATCTTAATTAACTTTTTATTTTTAAATCTTTAAATACTCTAATACAGTAAATGTAACTTTTTTTTTTTTTTTTTTTTTTTTTTTAGGTTTTTTGAGACAGGGTCTCACTTTTGTGGCTCAGGCTGGCCCTGAGCTCAGCCCCAAACTCACATCACAGCAATCCTCCTGCCTCTGCCTCCCAAGTGCTGGGATTACAGGCGTGAGCCACCATGCCCGGCACTGTGGTATGTGGTACTGGTTGCTGCTGGGCGTGAGTCTCCACACGCAGTATTGTTATGTGGTTACCGGGATCGAACCCAGGTCCTTGCACTTGCAAGACAAGCGCCGGAACCACTGAGCTAAATCCCCGGCCCAAATGTAACATTTTTAAATGTTCTACATTTCTCCTAGCATGCTGGCAGTCTATTATTTTTAAATGTTTATTATCTTTCAAGTCATAACTTTTTGCAACAAAGTGCTCTCACAAATTAACCAATTTGCACTTCATTACTACCTGGGAGAAGAAGTTATTTTTCCCATTTTTTAAATTAAGATAGCCAAAGACCAAGGATCATAAAGAGATTAGGGTCAAATAAAAATTCTGAAGTTAGGATGTAGAGCTCTAACACTAAAATAACTACACCCAGAAAACCTAGCAAAGCCAACATAAATCAACAAAAGCCCATGACAACTATATTAAAGCAAATACTACAAATCACCAAGATAAAAGTAATTCATTTGGGATAAAAAACACAGGTAAGCTTGTTAGTAATTACTATTCTTATTTGCTTACTTTAGAGGTAGTTTTATCGTCCAGATCTATTCCAAAGGTACCCTGGATCCAATCTTTAAAAGTTGGTAAAGCCACACCACTAAGAGGGTACCTAAGGTACAAAAAAGATAAAAATATTAGAGCAAACTATTTTCACTTACATTTGAAACTTAGATTCTGCTTTCCATTATGACCAACAAGCTCCTATTGAAGCAAATTCCTCAAATATAACTATCAACTCTGTACAAAAATAAAACAAATTCACCTATATAAAGACAACATAGAATAAAACCATATTAAAAGTAGGAAGATGTGCTACTTTTAGAAAAAGGAAAAAGCATTATATGAGTTTCCAGTTTTCTTTTGTGAACTCCTGTTAGCCTGAGGAAAAGTCCCAGCTGATGCCAAAAAAGGTAACAAAAATACTGAAAACCAAATTTTTCTGGCTTAAAAAACCAAGAGCATTTGAAATCAGCAGCATCTGAAAAGCCTACAAGGAAATCAAGAGAGTCAGAGAGGAACTTAGGTACCAGTTTTGTTAAAAGTCCAGCTCATGCCAAATTACTCAGGTAGGAAGTACTATGTATTGGAGTCTCCCAAACAGCCCAGCAAAGCTTAGAACTGAACAGACAATTCAGCTGCTCACCATTACAAAAAGACAGAATATCAAGCTTGAGATCAATCAAGTTAACTATTTCATTTAAAAAAAGAAAAAAGAAAAAAGAAAAGCTTCTTCATAACAATATTTAACAACTCAGAGTTTTTATAACATAACAATCACGACATCCAGGATATACCTCAAAATTACTACACATGAACAAAAAAGAAAATGAGATCCACAATTCAGAAGAAGGCCAATTAATGACAACCGACCCCAAGATAACTGCAGAGAGTGGGAACAGCACACAAGGACTTTTCAGCACCTATAACAACTAGCCAAAGGACCAAAGGAAAAAAATCTCCCAGTGAGTGGCAGAAAAGTAATCTCTGTGGAAGCCCTCAAATTCTTTTTTTTTTTTTTTTTTTTTTTAAGGCTTTTGAGACAGAGTCTCGCTTTGTGGTTCAGGCTGGCCCTGAGCTCAGCCTCAAACTCACATCACAGCAATCCTCCTGCCTCTGCCTCTCTTGTGCTGGGATTACAGGTGTGAGCCACCACGCCCGGCACTGTGGTATGTGGTACTGGTTGCTGCTGGGCATGAGTCTCCACGCCCAGTGTAGGTATGTGGTTACCAGGGATCAAACCCAGGCCTTTGCGCTTGCAAGACAGGCGCCGGAACCACTGAACTATATCCCCAGCCCAAGCCCTCAAATTCTTCTCCCCCACTGATTCAATATGAGTCAAGTTGCAAAGAAATGAAGACTTGTAAGGAATCCATTCTGGTAAAAGTGGTAGAAGCAGGGAATTTCTGATGTCTAAAATAAACAGATAAATTCTCTAGTTCTATTTATAAAAATCTCTATTGGGACCATTAAATTCCTTCTGCTCTGAATTTATAATCTCCAAACAATATGTAAATTGCAAATTTTGTTCTCTAATAACAGGAATAGTCATGAAATAAGGATAATTAATCATAAATAAATACACTGAAACTTTAATTTGTAAAATTTTTCTCAGAAGTGTGACACATGTGTCAGTTTTCAACAGCCTGATCTCCTCTAGGAAAATCAATAAACCAAGTGTGAGAACATTTAAAATAAGAACTAGATTCTGAAACTATGGAACTCATTAAGGTATAGTTATCTGTAATATTTTCTGTGGCCAATCACTCATTGCAATACACTTATACTATAAACCACTAGATTACACCAAGTACAGAGGGCAACAGGCATGTTATGCTTTCAATGATATTGTGCTAAATAAAATATAAGTGACTGCCTGTTCCCTTTCAAACAGTAGAAATACTATAACTTCAAGATTCCAAGAAAGAAAAATAGGGAACTTCTAAAAGGAGAGACAGCTAGTTTTCTAAGTTCCAAGATTTATTTTTTTCTCCAAAAGATTGTGAAAAGCCACATTTTACATAGATTAAGTATAGAATGTTTTGAACATTTGTCTATTTAAAATGTAAAAGACTTAAGATTCAGACCACTGGCAAATATAAGTTTAAGCAAAAATCTCTTCCTTTTACAAAATTTCTCATCTAGGCCTCTATCTGCATGCTGCCCAAGTACTTACCAGGACAGAAAAGAGAACAGACATGTTTACTTTTTCTAGTAACAACAAATGTCAAGGTACAACTTCATACTTTGAATTAAAATTAATTTCTAATTCTACTGATGTTTTTCTTCAGATACAAAAATAATACATATAAGTCAGAAAAATGGAACCACAATGTTTCAAATCAAAGGAAATAACTTCTCAAAAGAAATTTCCCTCGGGCTGGGGATTTAGCTCAGTGGTTCCAGTGTCTGTCTTGCAAGCACAAGGGCCTGGGTTCATCCCAGCAACCACATACAATGATGCCAAGCATGGCGACTCACACCCACCAGCAATCAAAACCCATACCACAATGCTAGGCATGGTGGCTCATATCTGTAATCCCAGCATTCTAGGAGGCAGACACAAGGAGGACTGTTGAGCTCAAGGCTGAGTTCAAGATCAGCCTGAACTACAAAGCAAGACCCTGTCTCCAAAAAAAAATACAAGACAAAAAAGAAATTTCCCTTGACATTTTAACATATCAACAAGCATACAACTTTTTTAAAAAATTTACTTACGCCTATTAATCCCTAAATTTACTAAAATAGACTCAGAATTCATCTGATCTAATTTTCCCTAGTCTCAAATTTCTTTTTAATTGATTGATTGTTTTTTTGTTTTTCTGTGGTTTTTTTCAGACAGGGTCTCACTTCATAGTTCAGTATGATCCTGAAGTCACTCTGTAGCATAGGCTAGCCTCAAACTCTCAGCAATCCTTCTGCCTCTGCCTCCCGAGTGCTGGGATTACAGGCGTGAGCCACCATGCTCAGCCTCAATTGTCAATTTACTTTTTAAAGTCAGTATTCAAGCATCACATATCTGTACTTTCTGGTTTTTCAAAAGTTATACAGCCTTTATAATTTTATCAACATATTACCAAAAATATTTCAGAAATACGAAAACTATCAAATGATATCTTTTTCCATCATTTCTTGTCTAATATATCTCAAATTAATTTTTATAATACTATTTATACTTATAAAGACTTAACCTATACTTGATGTAAATTAACAGACTTAAATATTATGCTACTTTCAATAAATCAGATGCACTGAAGACCAGGCTTTAGCTCAGTAGTTCTGGCACCTGCTTTACAAGCATAAGGTTCTAAATTCAATCTTCTCAGTATCGAGGGGAAAAAAAGGTAGCACATGCACAGGAATTGGGTAATGTGGTGGCAACAGACCTTACTTGTATCTTGATTCAAGTGAACTACCTATAAAAGGTATTTATGAGAGAATTAGCAAAGTGTGAATATGCTTTGAATAGTTAAATATTATAAAATGTTCATTATTTTACAAGTATGATAATATTATAGGACTGGTTAAATATATCTTTTTATATCTTTAGAAACATACATATTTACAGGGATAGTGATGTCAGGATTTAAAATATTACAGAAAAAAATTATAGAAAAATGTTGGTAATTTTTAAATGGAATTATTCTTCTTATTCTACTTTTCTGTTTAAAATTATTTTATACAAAGAGGAAAGAATAAAAGGATAAACAAAACAAGGTTACCTTTTCCCAGTCAACTCAACTTGGCCCTTTTTATTTAAGAAGAATTTGGAATCATTATATCCCCATCCATTCCATTTCATGACTTCTTGCCTAATGAGAAGAAAATATATAAATAAGACATATGCTAAAGATTTCAAAACTAAACAGTACATTATTGAATATTAACTTTCACAATTATTTAAAAGATCTTAGGTCCATTAATACAGTACTACTTGAAAAAATGTACATATACTAAAATATCTACATATTAACAATATTCCTAAATACAAGATCATTCTGATGAGCTACACATGTATAATGGAGGGCTACAACCAACAATGGAGTTAATGCATTCTAAAGAAAAGAAAGGGCTAGGGCCGGGGAGTTAGCTCAGTGGTTCCGGCGCCTGTCTTGCAAGCGCAAGGGCCCGGGTTCGATTCCCCGGTAACCACATAACAATACTGGGCGTGGAGACCCACACCCAGCAGCAACCAGTACCACATACCACAGTGCCGGGCATGGTGGCTCACACCTGTAATCCCAGCACTCGGGAGGCAGAGGCAGGAGGATTGTGATGTGAGTTGGTGGCTGAGCTCAGGGCCAGCCTAAACCACAAAGCGAGACCCTGTCTCAAAAAACCTTTAAAAAAAAGAAAAGAAAGGGCTAGGGATATAGCTCCATGGCACTGCTCCTGCCTGGCTAGTGCAAAGTCCTAAATTCAATTCCTGGTACACTGAAAAAATAAAATAAATTAAATTTTAAAAATTAAAAAAAATATATATATATATATGTATATATGATGATACCCTTAGAATTCAAATATTTCCTTTTGTATGTATTATTAAGTTTATATTTCAGGATACAACTAATACAATTAGTACTAATACTAATACTAATACAACTAATACTAAGTGAAGAATTCACTTCAAAAGGAAACAAAATTTTGCACATATTAAAAGAAAAATCAGGTGTTAATCTTTTGCTATAATAAGAGTCAATTTGCAAGGTAGGTTCACTAGTAGTAGACACATTTAATAAAGCAGATTAAAAATCTCCATGATGGGTTTATAGCAAATCCTTCAAAACTGCAAATCATTCCAAATCCTTCAACCTCCATATCATAAGTTAATGACTATCCCAATTTTCACTATTCCAAAACAATGTGCTGTATGTAATTTCTAAAGTATCCATACCTCATAGTTTTAAAAAATCATTTCATCAAAATCAATGACTCCTTCAATTTTGCACATTACATAGAAGCAGGAAGGCCTAGGCCTGTGCAAAACACCGTAAACAACCACACTGAACTATGGTGTCTGTCTTTATTACAAGTTTTCTCATCATACCCTGTGTGATCATGGCCACCAAAAGAAACAGGTGGTAAATTTTCTCACTGCAAATTCAGCTGGGCAGTCTGTAAGGAAAGTAACTTGAAACTGTTCTTTATTTATAAAGTCATCCAATGTATTAAAACTTAAAAACAGCAAGTGTAGTGGTATATACCATCAAACCAGACTAGACGACTCAGCTTTAAAAAAAAATTTTCAAAACTGTGATTATAATGTATACCTAAAACATATCAATAAAATTTATCTTCTAAAAAAATTCAAAATGAAGACACTCATTAGAAAGTGTCCGTCTAATTTTCATAATCCCCAAGAAAATAATAATTGATAAGCAAATTTATTACAATCATAATTCTTGTTCTAGTTCAAAGGCTTTTCAAACAAGAGGAACATGAACATAAAACAATTGAACCAGATACAGGTAATTAAACATCTACTAAAATCTCCATCCATATATAAAATTGAGACAAAGAAACTAGGATGTTCATTAAAGCTAGAATCCCCATACATTAAATATACAGTCCTCATATAAAAATAAGCTGTTCAAAATATTTCAAGAACCAGAAACTAGATTGTAGATAAGTCAGTTGTGAAGTAGTGCTCAGTATTTTCTTTTAATCCCAAAATATTCCTACCACACAGAGGAGGAAAGGTTATGAAGAAAATTTGGGGGGAAATCTCTACCGGAAAATCTTGTGACTAATGTCACCACTGACATATTCACTTTCATAGATAGACTCTGGCACGTGTGTGTGTGTGTGTGTGTGTGTGTGTGTGTGTTACTATGAACTCAGGGCCTTCACTATATCCCAGCCCTTTTCGGTTTCAGTTTCTACCTTGAGACAGGATCTTGTTAAGCTGCTATAACTAGTGATCTTCTTGCCTTGACTTCCCAGGGTGCTAGGACGACAGAAGTACACTAACGCACCCACCAAGATTACAGTTCTAAAAACAGATTCAGTTATCTTCTACACTGCTTTTTTTCATGACTAAATGCTCTTCACAATTTTGAAATGTAATTTAATAATTTATTACATTTCCACAGTGATTTACATTAGAATAATGTATATTATAATAAATTAACGTTTTTACTGAATATTTTTAATTAATATCTTTAATGTTTTCTAATATGTGCACAAATGTTTACACGTGAATACATTTTATTAGTGCATTTAAATTCGAATCATGAGGGTTTTTATGTATTTTACAAAATAGTAGTTTCACACATTACACAAAATAAAAATGCAAATGATCAAAGTAGCCATTTTGTATTATAACAACCAAGCACTGGGAAATCATTTCAGGAGATACTAAATTTGGCACATATATATAGCTTAACTATGAAGACTATTTTCCTTAACATTACCCCTGGAATTTGAAAATTTATTCCTAGACGGCTCCAAAATACAAAGCTAAGTCTTAAGGGTTCATTCATCGCACACCTAAATGAATCAAATAGGCAGGAAATATCTGCTGCTTTACACTGTGATATGAAGAGCTATCACAGTGGAGAATCTGACCTTAAATCTCAAATTGAGTAATATCAGAAAGATGTTCTAACTGGTCAAATGTAGCCTAATATATTTTTTTCTCCTTTTTACCCCATGAGAAAATTCTTCCTCATTGCCACACTCTGGATCTGAAAATTCCCTAGAAGCCCATATGGTAAGGTTCGGCCCCCAGCTGTGTTATTATCAGAAAGATGTGGTACCTTTACAAGACAGAGCCTGGGGAGGTCTCAGGTCACTGGAGCTATGTCCTAGAATGGGAACTGTGGAACTCAGGTCTCTTCTTTTTTTCTCTTTCCCAGCCATGAGGTTCAGGCCACCATATACTCTCTATCATGATGTTCTCTATCATGATGTTCAGACTCACCACAAGACCAAAGCAACGTGGCCAATCAGCCCTGATGTGTCCAAAACTGTGGATTAAAATAAACCTTCCCCCTTATTGAGTTATCTACTTCTCAAGTATTTATTACAACAACAGTAAACTAACACTTATAATACAAGCCCTATCCCATCTCTACTTACTTTAGGAGTCATCCTCTAGAATGAAGGTAGGTATCTGAAATGTATTTGGGCCTAATACAATGTTACATTGCTTCAAGGTATATAATTAAAATTAAATTAAATTACTCCAAAACCAATTTTCTGATTTCAAGTACCTTGGGTATTAGTAGATGAAGGTGGGTAAATTTCACAGGCTTTTGGTTTTAAAATTCTATATACATGCATCCTCTCAAATTACCTTTGCTTCATAGTTAAACATAATCATGCGAGTACACTAAATTTTAAAATAACTTCCTACCTAGAACAGTAAAATAAGTACACCAAAGGTCATTACATTAACATCATTACATTAGCATCACTTGGATCCTGAGGAATCAAATCAAATATAGTAGGCAAGCACTATACTACTGAGCTTCATTTCCAGCCCCTACCATAACAATTTAAAAATGGGGTAAAGCTTTATACATCATAGAATTCAAAAGCTGAGAAGATCCCTACCACCCAGTTCAACTGCTTCTTTATCAAATAAAGATACTGCTCTTGGGAGAATCATGATCACATGACTAATGTAGCTGTGAGCATCCATCTGTGAGCCTTCATCTCCTAGGAAGTAATATTCTGAAATCCCCACTAAGTCATCCCCTCCCATAACCAAAATAATTCAAAAGAGAGGTTTCTTTTTTTAACCACATCAACATTTTTCAAAACACCCGTATATGTTGTCACTGTGGTCATCCTGCACTTGCACTGAAGAAAACATTTAAAAATGAAGGAATATGGCTATGTCAATATGCCAGTTGCCTATACTTCTCTATACTGTAACAAATTCTGCCAGTCAGAATAATCCTAAAGCAATGAAAGCACTGAAATGAAGAATAAATAAATAATCCTCAACTATAGATAAGATTAAAATAAAAGGATGCAATTCTTAACTATTCCCAGAGGTCAATTAACCAACATTATCCTCAGCTATTCTAATTCTTGGAGCTAACTACAGTAAATTTATCATCTTCAAAATACAATGCCTTTCTTCATACAAAACAAAAAAAGCTGACTTGACTTTACACATAAAAAAATAAAACAAACCTTTTCATATATTTACACATCTGATCATGAAAATGATACAAAAGCACTGTTTCAGCCGGTGTAACAAAAGAAAATGGAGACTTATAAAGTAGCATCACATATACACAAGGTGGCAGTATTTTCCTATGATATATGTCATGTGCTTTGTTTTTGTATTTCACAGAGATAACTCAAATATTTAGAGTTAGCCTTATTACTACTAAGACCATTAAGATTCCTTCTTTTAGTCTTACAACAGGAGACTTCACTTTTAAGACTCCCTAAATATATATTTATCATCAGGCACCACTCCTCTGCTAGTAATAAAGTGCAAGCATTGGTATAAATGTGCATTTTTTACCATCACTATTTCCAATTGTAGTATTTGTCACTGCAAAACAAGGAAAAAGAAAAATGATCCAGCTTACTCTCATTCTCAGTTAACAGTTTTTAAAAGGTTAATTAGCTAATAACAATTGAAACTTTGAACTGAAATTCAACGATTGAAACTTTGCTTTAAAGAAATTTTGCAACTTTAGTTCAGATGACAACTAAATTTTTCCCTATTGTTCCCAATTTAAAGACATTTTAACAGGATCATATGATCTCAGAGATTTTGAAAAGAAAAAACAAACCTACGCAACTTTTTTTTTTTTTTTAGTTTTTTGACATAGGGTCTTACTTTGTAGTTCAGGCTGGTCCTGAGCTCACTATGTATTCCAGGCTAGCCTCAACTCACAGTGATCCTCCTGCCTCTGCCTCCCCGGTTCTAGGATTACAGGCATGAGCCACCACGCCCGGCATTAAACCTATGAAACTTAAACTTCTATGATGGAGGCAACTAACCAACCTCAGTATCAGTTAAATTCAAATCAATCCCATAGATAGTTCAATACACATAAGTTTAACAAATTCTTAAAATATTTTGCCAGTTAAAATCAGTCATATACATTTTACTTAAAAACCAGGCTAACATTAAAAAAAAGAAAGCAAAGAAATAAAAAATGACAAAGTTACCAAGACTTGATCAATAAAAATAATACTCTTGGGTCTTTTCTGAGACAAGGTCTTGCTGTATAGTTCAGGCTGGTCTAACTCAGCCTTGAACTCAGCAATCCTCCTGCCTCTCCCTCTAGAGTGCTGGGATTATGGGCGTGACTCACCACACCCAGCACTGTGATATGTGGTACCAGGGATCGAACTCAGGACCTTATATTTGCAAGGCAGATGTGGAACCACTGAGCTAAACCCCCTGCCCTAAAACAAATACTCTCGAGAAGTTGTGTAATGAAAAAAAAACCTATAAAGGAGGGCAAAGGAATGGGGAAAAATGAGAATCAAGATACACCATATACAGGTACAAATTTTCAATGATGAATATGATCATCACGTACACTTAAAATGTACCAATAAACTCAATAAGGGGGGAAAAAAACTAAAAATACAATACTGTTCTTAATAGATTATTTTAAAAATAATACTTAAAGCAGGGTTCTTATTAAAAATATAAAAGCCCAGGGAATGGCGATCTAGCTCAGTGGTTCTGGCACCTGTCTTGCAAGCACAAAGTCCTCAGTTCAATCCCTGGTAACCATATACCACAACGTGGGGTTTGATGACTCATGCCCACCAGCAATCAGTACCACACACCAAAAGTGTGCTTTTTCAATTTGTAAAATCTAAAATGTAGATGCTTTTTTAAATACTAAAGATCATATGTCTAACCTACAGGTACTACAAATTTTAAAAACTCAGTGAATAATACTTAATTTTACTATGTATACCATTACCTCAATTTGAGAATGCAAATAATTCCTTTCCAAATAGGTAACTAATTTAAATAGCTGGTTATATGCAGTAATTTATGTATTCTTTTTGGGGAAAAAAAACTCCTCACCAAAAAAGATTTTTAAAAAATTAATGCTATATATCTTATGGCTCCAAGATTGCTACATCTAATTTAGAAAATTAATGAATGCTGTCAGGCTTTGATAGTATAATAACTATCAATACCTAAATCATGTAAATTTCCTTTTGCCTATAAAAAACTCACAAAGCTACTTTCATCTGATTACTTTTATTTCCTACAAAGAGAAAGAGACCAACTGAAATGACCACGAATTAAAACAATTATATCTTTCATCATGAATTAGTCTACTGGTTTACTAGTTAATTTTAGTAACTGGTGAGGGTAGTTAGCACAAGTTCAACTACTTAACTATATAACTAGTGTTATGACTTGTATCTAGACACTCCCTCAATAACCTCATGTACTCACAGGTAGGACTCTTTAGGAGGTACCTGGATCTAGGATGTGTACATAAAAGATTAGGAGTATGTGATAATTAAATCAGTCACTGGTTAGCAGAGTTCTGGTGTGGATAATGAGAAGGCCCACCCTGGGTGTGGTGGCAGTATCACATAGGCTTGTAGCCTGGATGGGATAAAAGGGAAAGAAGACTTGCACTAGCTGCCTATCCTGCTACAGACTGTTTATCCTCTGTCATGCCCCTCTGGCAGTTATTACTCACTTGATGCTCTTGGACCACCTTCCTTTATCCCCTTACATACTACCAAATTCTACCAACTGGATTTCTTCCTACTTGGAAAATGTCTTTGGAACTAATAGCCTATTAGTCATGCATGTGTAGAGTAGCATGTTACCAGTATTTATAACAGACAGAGACACACACACACACACACACACACACACACACACACACACACACACACAACCTGGGGTACTCATCATTGAAAAAGCTTGTAAACGTACTATTATCCTATTCTGTGCTGCTCTGCATAACAAGGAACACAACCCAAATCAGTACGATAGAGAGCAGGTTTAGTAAAAGATTATCTTCCGTGTACTACTTGTGTTCCCTGGACAGGACTATAAATATCATGATTTTTTTCCCTTCATTGTCCATCTGTAACTTTGTTAATTAGGTGATTTTTGGCAACCACCTGAGACTTTCTCTAACAAATAGAAAATGACAGCTCACTTTCATTCCCTACTTACTGTTATCAAACTATTTCAGATTGGATTCTTACTATTCCTTTCTAAAAGGTTCATTGCAATAGTTCACTGTATTCAATAATACCACAAAGTTAGGAGTTTTATAATCATTTTGCTATTTCTTTCACACATTAATCCTGTGATATAGCTGTTACACTTCCAATTGTTGGTGATATAGTAGAAACTCAAAATCAAGCAAAGGCAGAAAAGCCCAAGAAACTTGCCCACCCAATCAGCAGCCTAACATTGAATGGAGCATAAAGCATACACATGAAAGAACAGGAAAACAATATGGAACAGCAGAATCAAAACAGTACTTTCCAGACTTCATGTTACCAACAAAAGTAAAAAACCTAACAGAGTCAACTCCTTAGCACGGATGAAATCCCAATTCGTTCACACAGCACCAATCTAACATTTTCACCATCCTTTGCACTTATTCCCAGCCACATTAAAAGTTATCACAATTCCTTGCACACAACCTTTTATGTCTGCCTACCTTTGTAACTGTCTGAAACATCCCTCTCTCCCCAGAGAACTGCCATTTACCCAAGGAACCAGTCCAAAAGTCACTTCTAGAAAGATTTCCCTACCTTCTAAGAATTTATAATGCCTCCTCTTGATGTTCTTGGACCACCTTCCTTTATCCCCTTACAAACTACCAAATTCTACCAACTGGATTTCTTACTACTTGGAAAATGTCTTTGGAACTAATAGCCTATTAGTTATGCACACTTAGAGTAGCTAAGTGTGATCAGTACACACTGATCATAGCATTTACTCTATTGTATCTTTTACATATCTGTCTAAATATCTCCACTGGACTATCAGTCATATTTGCAATGTTAGAATGTAGCTCGGCACCAGCAGGTAGCAAGTACTCACTTCCCCTAAACAAAGACTGATCTGATAATGAAACAGAAAATACTTTGAAGAAGCAAACAGAAAAGAAAAGAAGACTAAGGTAGATGTGAGACAATTAAGATTTTATCAGGGGTTGGGGAGTTAGCTCAGTGGTTCTGGCACCTGTCTTGCAAGCGCAAGGACCTGGGTTGATTCCCCGGCAACCACATATGATACTGGGCGTGGAGACTCACGCCCAGCAGCAACCAGTACCATATACCACAGTGCCAGGCGTGGTGGCTCACGCCTGTAATCCCAGCACTCAGGAAGCAGAGGCAGGAGGATTGCTGTGATGTGAGTTTGGGGCTGAGCTCAGGGCCAGCCTGAACCACAAAGTGTGACCCTGTCTCAAAAAAAAAAAAAAAAAAGATTTTTATCTAGGTTTGTGGCAATGGAGAAAAAATGTCTTGAGAATCAGAATTAATAGAACCTAACTGATTTGTCAACCCATTTAATAGGAAGATGCAACCCTTGTATTGGGAACAAGCAGAGTTAATTATTTTTTGCTGTTTCATGAATATCTTGGAGGAGTGGAGGGCCATTTACACAAAGGAGGAAAATAAAGTATTATATTTAGACAAGAACGTAGCAGATACTAGTAAGAAGTAATGCTGGGCCGAGGATTTAGTTCAGTGGTTCCAGCACCAGCCTTGCAAGCACAAGGTCCCTGGTTCAATCCCCAGTAACGACATACAACAATGTCGGGCGTGGTGACTCACACCCACCAGCAATCATTACCACATACAACAGTGCCGGGATGGTGGCTCATGCCTGTAATCTCAGCACTTGAGGGAGACAGAAGCAGGAGGATTGCTGAGTTCAGGACCAGCGTGAACTATAAAGCAAGATCCTACCTCAAAAAAAAAAAGTAATGCTACCAAAATACCTAATGGCTTTCTGGTTCTGAGCTCCAATTAAGAGAGCCAAGTCTCATTCCTGGGTTCCTTAATGACTCTGTACTCTTAAATTCTCCCAAGGATAGGAATGTAGCTTAGTGGTATAGTACGTACTTAGCACGTACAAAGCTCATTAATCAATTATTTTCTGCTCTAACCTACCTTAAATTACATAACTCTGATTAATATATATACCAAAACACGAACATTTCTTTTTCACAAAAGTTGTACAAAATCTGGGATTAGGTACCGCAAACTAAAAAAATATGTATTTTCTGAAAATAACGCCAAAGTGACCATGTAAGAACTTAGAAGTACAGGTAATTGGAAGAAAGGGAGGGATATACATCCTGATACCAAAATCAGTCTGAAATAAGACTTGTGAATCAAAATATAGGCACAGGATATCAAAAAACAGTGTAACAACCCATAGGGTTATTAGAGGTGCTGCCACCCACAGGAGGTACGTGAAATAGGAATTGCTATTGTGGGATGTTTCCGAAGAAACTGCAGAAAAGTGACAAACAACCCACATAGGATAGAACTGGGAATATAAGGTCCCTCACTTCTTTTGTCTTCCTCCAAACAGAAGACTCTAGAGCCTGGCAACAAACTCTGCCCACACACATGGAGGCAAATGACCAGGAAGCTGCTCCCTCTCTGACCAGCTGCTAGGTTTGGTTTGGTTTGGTTTGGTTTGGTTTGACTTTTGGAGTCATGTGCCATAGCAGCTAATTGGAACCTCTAGCTACAAAAAGATTAGGCACTGAAATGTACATTCAGTAAGTCAAAGATAAACTCTTCCTACCCTACGACCAGAAGCCCAAGAGGAAGACTCAGAGCCTCAGGACATCAAGTAAGAAGACAGCACTTCTCTGCCCTGACATAAGCAACATGAACAGAGCCAATAAAGTGAACAGAGGAGAATAAGCAAGGTCCAGGACAGGCCAACTGTTTGGCTCAGGGCATTACACTAGGGAGAGCCATGCACAGACAGGGTAAGGAGACACAGGTTAGCCACCAATGAATATCCAGAAAGCTGACTGTGAAAGACTAGCCCAGCCCCCACATCTAGAGGCCAAGACCAGCCCCACACCCAGCACTAATCCTACTGCAGACTTGGTGGGACAGATCTGGGCTCGACTAGAATACTACTACAGAACCGAGGGAGCGAAGGAATTTTATTGAAATTTTTTTCTTTTCTTTTTTTTTTTATTTCCTGTTTCATTTTCATTTATCTGTCTGACTTGGTGGGATTTTTAGATTTCAATTTTATTGCTTGTTTTGTTTTACTCACCTTGCTTTGTTATTTCTTCAACTGTCTTTCTTAACTCTTTGCCATTCTCGTGTGAGTGAACAATGTTTGAGTCTTTCTGGTTCATTTTCACATTCTTTTGCTTTCTCTTCCTTCTTTCTCCCCCATCCTTTTTTCTCCTTTCCCAGCAACCTGGCTTCTACTATACCTCTTCATTTATCTCTCTGTTTTGTCCTCTATCCCTCTTAGATCCTTCAACCCCTTACAGGGTAAAATCAGGGGGAAACTCAGTGCATACAAGTTCCTGATTATGTTGGATTTTGTTGTATAACAGATCTTGTTTCTATGGTTAAAGGTACCAAATCTAGACTTTGCTGGATTATAATTGTACTACTTTAACCAGGACCATCATACCTGTTGTAATCAGTTGTTCTTCCTTGCATGACAATACAGTGATTGTCTGGGGTCATAACTACCAAAGGACTAGGTGCTGAGCCAAATAGCAATTTCTCATCCTTAAGAAACTGAGAAGGTAGAATCTTGGGAAAGAAACAAAGACCAAGGGCCAGCTACACCTAGAAGAAATCTCTGAGGAATAGACATCTCCTAGGGAAGCCTTAATACTAGTGATAAAGCTATCTACCATAAGAAATTTATAAGCAACAAAACAGAAAATAAATGAAAATTTTAAAAGACAGAAAACGACAAGATGTAGAACCAAAATATAACCTCAGACTTCCAGTCCATCCATGACAAGTCTCAGGGACCATAAGATAGAGGAATTGAAGCCACCCAATTGAATTTTCTAAAATGACAGCAAAAGTAAAAAAACAAAATCAGATGCATGAGGTTACAGAAAAAATAAGGTCAGGTAATGATGATGATCAAAAAGAAGGACTTGCTCAGAGAATATAGTTGACACAGGGAAAAAAAGAGCTTAGGAGAACAATGGAAACCATGAAAGCCTATTATAAGAAAGAAATGGAATCTATGAAACAGATTCAAACAGATATCAAGAAGATTTTTAAAAACGCCACTGATAGCCAGGAATTTAGCTCGGTGATTCCAGTACCTGCCTTGCAAATGCAAGGTTCCAAGTTTGATCCCAAGTAACCACATACCACAATGCCAGACATGCCGGCTGATGCCTGTAATCCCAGCACTTGGGAGGCAGAGGCAGGAGGATTGCAGTGAGTTCAAGGTTTCCCTGGGCTACTACATAGTGAGCTCAAGGCCAGCCTGAACTACAAAAGTGAGACCCTGCCTCAAAAAAAAAAAATAATAATAATAATAATAATAATAATAATAATAATAAAATGAATCAAGCTGAGCAAAGAATATCAGATCTAGAAGACCAGACTGCAACTAGTGATCATGAAAAGACTGCTTAAAAATAGCAACAGACCATGAAAACTCAATTCCTTAGCTGAATAATGAGGGAAAGACAAACAACATAAGATTGACTGAAGCCATAAGAAGGCAGGAAACAATACGAATGTCACAATAAAAAACTATTCACAGAAGTAATGACAGAAAACTTCCCAAATGTGGAGAGAGAATTAGACATACAAATAAATGAAGTATATAAAATTCCACTTAGCCACAACCAAAATAAATCTAAACCAAGGGATATAATAAACGAAGTTCAAGGAACTCAGCACAACAATGGGTATTAAAAGCTGATAGAGGAAAGAAACAAATCAACTACAAAGTAAGGTCCAGCAGAATCACAGTAGACTTCTCAACATGAACATTTAAGGTAAAGAGAACTTGAAGTACTTAAACATCTGAAAGAAAACAACCTCTACTCTCACTGCTGTACCCTGCAAAACTATTTTTCAAAATCAACAAAGAAATGAGACACTTCCATGAGAAAGAACTGAAGAAATTAATGAGCACCAAACCAGCTCTACAAAATGCCCTGAAGGATATTACAGAAAAAGATAATGAATGAAGACCAAAACTTCAAGAACACCAACAAAGAGAAGCCACCAGGCAAAGCAAGCAATTAAACAGGGAGAAGAGGGCCGGAAATTTAGCTCAGTATTTTCAGTTTCTGCCTGGCAAATGTACAAAGTCCAAGTCTGATCCCTAGTAACCACACCACAATGCTGGGGGTGGTGGCTCACGCCTGTAATCCCAGCACTTGGGAAGCAGAGGCAGGAGGACTGCTGTGAGTTCGAGGCCAAGTTCAGGGCCAGCCTGAACTTCAAAAGCGAGACCCTGTCTCAAAAAAAAAAAAAAAAAATGTTGGGCTGGGATGACAGCCCCTAATTCATGACATCATAAGCCTTGAAGCACATCACCTCATACAACAAGATTTGTCTGAACAGTGAGAGCTATCTGCATAAGCATGGAGTGTATCTACTGACAGCAGTATGAATTAGCACATCTAAATTTCCTCAGGTCTCTCTCCTTATCACCCCAAAGACTCAGGCAGGGGTAAGCACTATTCCATAGACTCCCTGTGGTCATCTTCGTTTCCCACTAGAGACTTATGCCAAAATAGCTAATATCTATCCAGAGAGCTTCCTTCCTGAATTATAAGCTATAAATGTATTCAAATATGATACAATCTTTCTCCAAACATTTCCAGTCTTTTACTCATGGTCAGATTTAATTCCAAACAGCCAAATGTCATGTGTCTCTGCCTCTAGTTAGTGAAATAAATCAATAATGTATTCCATTGCTATCTAATGCATTAAGACTCTTTTAAAGGAACTTATTAAGGATGTAATCCTACAAAACTTATTTTCAGCATTGAAATTGAGAACAAAACTGAAACAATTACAGAATTATCTTAGTTTTAAAAATCATAGTAACTACAATACTTTTTTAAATACAATACCTTCGGAGTCTCTAAAAGACATGTTGCACAATACTATTTCTCAACATTAAAAGTTAAATACAAGATAGTGAGTGAAAAATAGTAGTTTGAAGGTCACAGATGTGTACATATCGTATCTTTGGTATGAGAAAATGAAGTTGTAAATAATTTGTAGTATGTATAGTTGATATAGTGAAATAGAAAATATTTAAAAGGGAAGAGAGTGTAGGGGTAAATAACAAGGGGGAAATGAATGTGGTGATGATAAAGAAAAAAGGAAGCAAATTATGTATATGGGGGTGGGAGATGCAGGGTGGGGGAAAAAGGGAAAAATGAGAATCAAGTCATGTCATATTCTGGTACAAACCCTCAATGTCAAATGCGATGATGATGTATATTCATAATGTACCAATAAAGATTTAAAACATTAAAAAAATAGTAGTTTGAAGACATTTTTACAGGATGATTTTACAGATATATGCTTCATTCTAAAATGATTTATACCAAGGTATTAGAGTGGTTATCCCCTAATTAAATGTCTATCTTAGATCCCCTAATTAATTTCTATCTTCATTTTAATTAGCGATTATTTTGTTCTTCGCAAAATGCACATTTCAGAATAACAAAATTCTTCTACTTTCTTTACAATTAAAGAAAATTGCTAAATATTCTGTAGCAGAATAAGGCTATGTAATGCAATCCAGATGACAAAAACCCCTAGCATTATTACAGCCAACTGCCATATCAGTTTTATAAATGTTATTCTACTGTCTACATTTTCTGGCCATAATTCTTCTGATTTTGTTCCTATCTACATGTTCTCATCAATGTTCTCACTCTCACATTTAAAAAATTTTGCAAAACATCTTGACATAGAATAGCACTCTCCCAAGTCTTTCCATCTATGCTTCTTTGAAATTAAGTTGCTATATCAATCACCATTCCCTTCTCATATCTTTGTTACAGAACTTAGCATCTTGCAATAGAAAATGTATTCTCCCTTAGTACTCCAATGTCCCAGAAGGCAAAAACTATGTGTTAGTCCTCCCCTGTGATTAGCACATTAAAGACACTGACTGAACTGCCAACAAACTTGGGTAGATTTCTTTCAAACAAGTGGAAAAAACGGCAGGAGAGCACCTATTTGATTCAAATGCACTTAGATATTATATTCCATCACTCTTAGTGCTTCATGTATGGTGATAATCAGTATGGTATCAAGCCAGAGCTCTGGATTTGCAATCTAGATTCACATCTAAGCTCTACCACTCACTAGCTCAAAAGTGACCATTTTCTGACAAATGTCTACAAATTTCAGTTTCTGACTTATGAAATGGGTGGTTGTGAGGATCAGATAAGAGCAGCAAGATGTGGGTAATCTTAAAAGAATTGAAAGTTCAAGACTAGGGGCTGAAGGATGTGATTGCAGGAGCAGCATTAATTTCATGTGGGAAACAGGACAGAAAATGAATTATGACCCAGTTCATAGCTATAATGTCCCAAGTGGCATCACTAGCCACATGGGTTGACTTACTCTTCATTAAAATTAAAATTTTAAATTCAGCTCCTCAGTCATATTCAAGCACTTAACAGCCACATGGGGTTATTGGCTACCACACCACATGGTGCAGAACATTTCTATCATCACAGAAAGCTCTGCTGGATAATGTCAACTTACAAAATTTGGTCAGAAGAATGTGTGACAAGTTAAAACCACAATAGAACTCAGTAAATATTATTTTATTATCCCGAAAGCTAGATTCCAGTAAAGTTCTGAAACTTTTAGAAGAAATGCAAAATCCAAGCAGGCAATCAATTTGAATGGGAAATGCAAACTTCTATGGAAACAATGAATAATTCCTATTTCTTGATTCCAAGGTCTCAGAAACATGAACATTCCCCCACTTGTTGATATCAGGTTTCTGAATGAGCAAATATAAGTAGAATTTGGAGACTCCCAGTGAGTAGGCTGGCAAGAATCTCATCAGCATATTGGCCAAAACCTCTGATTAGCAACTTCAAACTCGCTGGCCAGACCAAATATTACATGCTATCATACAAATGTTTTCTAAGCTCAATAACAAGATGTTATCTACACCTCTAAATCTCAGGTAGGAGGCAAAACTACCATGAAAAATAATTGCAGGAGGGTTGGGAACATAGATAGCACATTGAGTTCAATGTGCCTTCCCACACAGACACAAAGTAATTGCAGGGAGCCACGCACAATGGTGTACAACCGCGATACTAGCTACTTGAGGTGGCCAAAGTGGGAGGATTTCAAGTTCAAGGCCAGGCTGGGTAACTCAGCATGTTCTTGTCTCAAGAACAGCTGGAGGTATAGCTCAGAGCTCCATGGGTTTAATCACAGTTCTAAATAAAGTTGTTGCACTTACTGGAATGCTAACAGTCTTCCCAAATAAGTAAGCAGATTTCAACTACTAAAATATCCAGAATTAAATATACAGATACTTAATAGAATCAAAGACATGTTAATGTTATTTTAAGAAAATTATTCAGACACTGATCTTATATACTTACAAAACTTAATGACCATAAGAATGACTGACTTGTATACCTGTATACCTGATAAAAGACTTAGACTTGCAGGGCCGGGGAGTTAGCTCAGTGGTTCCGGCGCCTGTGTTGCAAGCGCAAGGACCCGGGTTCGATTCCCCGGTAACCACATACCATACTGGGCATAGAGACTCACGCCCAGCAGCAACCAGTACCACATACCACAGTGCCGGGCGTGGTGGCTCACGCCTGTAATCCCAGCACTCGGGAGGCAGAGGCAGGAGGATTGCTGTGATGTGAGTTGGAGGCTGAGCTCAGGGCCAGCCTGAACCACTAAGCGAAACCCTGTCTCAAAAAACCTAAAAAAGGGCCGGGGATTTAGCTCAATGGTTCCGGCGCCTGTCTTGCAAGCGCAAGGACCCAGGTTCGATCCCCGGTAACCACATACCTATACTGGGTGTGGAGACTCACACCCAGCAGCAACCAGTACCACATACCACAGTGCCGGGCGTGGTGGCTCACGCCTGTAATCCCAGCACTCGGGAGGCAGAGGCAGGAGGATTGCTGTGATGAGTTTGAGGCTGAGCTCAGGGCCAG
>PVIR01015170.1:0-18167 GCA_004026965.1 Petromus typicus
CAGGACCTTCCTGTTTTTTGGCTGGGAGTTCTTTGGGCTTTAACCCTTCAGTGGGCTGCACTTTTCCCCAGCCTCTCTGGGGTCTCCCCAGAGCACTGTCAGCCCTGTGGCTCTGCTTGTGGCCCAGGTGGGCTCCTGGTGGTGCCAGGGGTGAGGGTAGCAGGTGGGTGCATCACCTACCTGCCAGTAACGCTGCCCTACTGCTGTTCCCGCCGCTGAGGAGCTGCCTGGGGGATTCAGGGCTGGGGACAGGATCTCGGAAGTCCAGTGTGCCTCTGTTCCTAACAGAAGACAAGGGCAAAGGGCTTTGTGCCCTGACACCCCTAAAGAAAACCAAACTCAATGGAGATACGGGGATGACTTTCTCCAGTGCTTATCTGCCAAGTGCTATATGCTGTCCCAGCAGAGCTAGTGTCCTGACAAGGCGGTACCCACACAATCATCATGTTAACAGTACTTTGGAGGATAGCTGCAGTAGCGGGTCCTGGCAGAAGACCCAGGAGCCAGATGCCTTCCCAGCAGTACTCGGATACACGTGTGGTTATGTGAACTAGAACATGTTTCTCTGGGCTGGAGTTACTGATATGCTTTGGAAAGGAATTCTAAATAGTATAATTACACCCTTTCCATCAGTAAGAATGGACAGGAACTATAGTGAAGACTGCAGTATGGACTGCCTGACAGATGTCTTGGCTAGTGTTTCTTTGGATTTACTGGACTACAAGTCTAACTTGGAGCCATTATTCATGATGATCTCTATTCTGGCACCTTATTCACCTTGGATAGTTGCACTTCAATAGCAGAAGACTTTTCAGAAGTTTTTTGCACTAAGTACTTCAGCATCCATAACTGAACAAGCACTGGTTAATGAGGCAAGCCAAGCTACCAATGACTAGGGTACTCAGTGCAGTATTTAGGTTATAAATACACTGAGCAAAAGTGGCAGACTCTCTTTTCAGTTGATGATCTTGTATGGATAAACTGATCAAGAGATGGATTCTTGGGGAGTTCAAGAACATGTTCATTATTTTACCTCAAAACAGTGACTCTCAAGATGGTTTCTTTTTCCAGTAGACAAAAGACAGTTGTATGAATTTGATATTAAAGCTCCAGTATTGCTCCAAGGGTCTGGGATCAAGCATACAATAAGCAAGATGGTTATTGCCAGTATTGATATAGGTCCTATTTTGGACATCGCTGGCTATGACCAGAATAAGAACAGATAGATGGACTGTCCACATTGACTGTGTTGAGAGACAGTAGCAGTTTGACTTGGTGATCAGATAGCTGGGTGGAATGTCAACGATGGCTGCAGAATCGCCGACCCAGCCTCTCCATCCCTGAGTCCTGGAGTATCAGAGTGTTTTCTAGATTGTAGTAGTGAAGATACTGTAACAACACCTGCATCCATGTGAGGATGTCAGCACTGTAGAATTTACATTACTGTGAGTTTGATGACCAGGAGGTGTTTGTAGAAGTCTGTAATCTGACTGCAGACCCAGACCAGCTCACTTAATGTTGCTAAAAGTATATACCCAGAGCTTTTAGGAAAGATGAATTATCAGTTAATGATGGTACAGTCCTGTTCTGGGCCAGCTGTCTTACTTCAGGGGTTTTTGACCCAGGATAAAGGATTGGCCCTTGCCTCACGCTCAGCAGTCATGGCAGCATCAGGATACAAAGGCTCTCAAAACAGCCACTGTAGTGATGCTGTACAGCCTCCACAGTTGGATCCCTGCACATCTCTTCCAGGTGAGGTGATCATAACTAGCTCTCTGTAGGTTGTCTTCTAGAATGTGCCTGGAAGAGGGAGCACTAAGCTGTCTCCGTTTTAGCTGATTGCTTGTGCAATATGTTAATCTGTGAACTCCACTCATAAGTCAGGAGTGGCTGTCTGCAGTCTCTTCCTCAGATGGTAATGAACATACCCAAGGTCTTTGTGTTCATCATGTCCTTTCTGTCCTGGCCCCACAATGCTTGATTATTCCCTGCATGGTCAAAGTCTGAATTTTGTAAATCCACTCTGATGACCATATTTGATCCTGAGTGAACATCTGTGTATCATTTTGAAGTTTATCTATTTTATCTTGTTACAGATGAAACAAGAAGTACCTTTCAAGTGTTTCATTTGTGAAAATGATTTTTATGCCAGTAAGTCTTCCATTGACTTCTATCAGGTCTAATCCCGCCATTTGAAGACCTTTCTTCCTCTGTGACTCAGATGTCTGTAATGGATAGGATCTGATTCAGAGGTTCTTCACTCAGAGTCCATGAAACATAATGAGCAAGCTTCAAGGAGCAAGGAAAGGTCCTCTGTCCAGGTTCCCAGACCTGGATAGGTGTCCCTCCATGCCCCCCTCTCTTCCTCCCCCCTTCCCTCCACCTCCTTCTGTCTTCTCCTCCTCCGTCTTTTTTTCTGTCTCACTCTCATATTTGGGAATTGAAACCAGGGTTTTTACATTGAATGGCACTACCAGTCAATCCTTTTTATTTTTATTTTGAGACGGGATCTCCTAAGTCACCTGCTGGTCCAGGCTTGGCTTGAACTTGAGATCCTCTTGGCTGTAGCCTTCCAGTGTTCTGGGATCATAGGCATGTGCCATTATGTTCATTTTGAAAAATTCTTTTTTGGGCTGGAGATTTAGCTCAGTGGTTCTGGTGCCTGCCTTGCAAGTTCAAGAGCTCCATCCCCAGTAAGGACACACAACAATGCTGGTTGTGATGACTCACACCCACCAGCAATCAGTACCACATACCACAGTGCTGGAGGTGGCTCACACCTATAACCCCAGCTCTCTGGAGGCAGAGACAGGAGGATTGCTGAGTTCGAGGCTGAGTTAAGAACCAGCCTGAACTACAAAGCGAGACCCTGTAAAATATATTTTTCAAAGAAAAAAATCAGCAGTATGGAAAAAATATGTTTTCAAAGATAATAATCAAGCCGAGTGTCGTAGTGCACATCTGTAATATGAACACTCTGGGAGACTAAGGCAGGTGGATCTCAAGTTCAAGCCCACCCTGGGCAGTTTAGTGACTTAGTGAGATCCTGTCTCAAAATAAAATATAAAAGTAATCATATATAAATAAGTAAATAAATAACAGGCTGGGAATGTAGCTCAGTGTTAAGGCCCTTGGTTGGTCCCCATTACCAGGAAAAGAAAAGATAAAAATCATAATTCAATTTTACCGCACCAAGAAGGTCAGCTAAAACTACCTGCTGGAAGCTGCAGTTTTCTGTCCCAGTGTCAGTAAAATGTGATTCAGATTCAGTGTAGTCATTGGCTTTTGTGCTGTTTACGTTCAGTTTTGCCAACATCCGATCTGGAATTGGGATTTAGCTGAAGGCAGGTTGATTGGTGGAGCACAGGAGAGGGTTGGTGTTGCTAATGAGCAAGTACAGTGCAGCAAAATCATTGTGCTAAGGAGAAATCGCATTTGTCTGCATGAGCAGAGCTGTCCTGTAATTGAGCATGGTGTGCCAGCTAGTCAGCAAGCCCAGATTCGAAGGTGGTGGCCCACTAATGCCAAGAAGAAACTGTTTTAATCGTTGTTTTTTTAAAGGAAAGTGGTTTAAACTGTTCTTTTCCTTTTAGGAAGATGAAATGTTTTTTGTTTCTCTTTTGTTTCCATAATTTTAATTTTAGACTTTCAAAAAGTTCGAGATTTAATTAATGTAATATTTTTTCCCCTTCAAGATAGTCATTTGTTTTGTCTGAGTAGCTTGATTAAACAATCATTTTTTCAAAGTATTTTTATCTACAATTATAACATCAAAGTAGTTCTAATTAATTTTATTTTTTATTTGTATAAAATGAAATAATTTGTGAGTTTAGTAAATATATTTTAGAAATTTTTATATTACCTTTGCATTTTGAATCTTTTTATAGTATCTTGTTATTCATAAATACATGTATTGGGAATTTTTTTTTTCTTATTCCTTAACTACAAGCCATGATTACTAAGAGCTGGCTTAATGTTTCTAGAGATTGAAAATCCATTCTACTAACCTGTTCAGGCAGAGAGTATCATGGTTAAGATGTTCTATTTATAATCTGATGATATATTTCAAGTTTGTTCTGTGCCTTTAATATCATTTACCTTTGATGACATTTAAAGGGATAATCTTTTTTGTTGTTGGTTTTTACTCAGTATTATATAACAGATTTATGTGAATAAAACACTTCTTAAACTGATAATTTTCACATTGAGGATATTTGTAGAAGAAAAGATTTACTGTTTGGAGGGCAAGTTTTAAGAATTAAAAAATATGACTAATTGAGAAAGGGAGATGTTGAGAGGCATTGTAAATATCTTTCATTTGATTGATGAAAATGAGTATCTACTCCTTAAACACTTAACTGCACAAAGGAAACATGAGTTAGGAGTAGTTTCTTTCTTTTTGTAATAAAATTTAAAGACAAATTCTGATCTTTTTGTTTGCTGTGTATCTCTAATTATACTCAAGTACCAGCAATAGATGAATGACTACTTTCCTGTTTGTCATTTTGGTTATGACTTAATATGACTTAAATTTGGTTTAATGATAACTGAAATACCCTGAGAATAGCTAATAAACATTTTGGCACCTTCTCTGTCCTCTTTGGTGAGCATATCCTGTCCATAACAAAGAGAGCTTTGGAACTAGTTGTGGGGTCAGAATGTGAGCCTTTTCTGATTTTTCTGCTTCCGCCTCCCAGAGAAGTAGAGTACAGGCATGGGCCACCACTCCTGGCCTGGAGCCCCTCTGGACTTTAATCTGAGCTCCTATTTTCATTTCTTGGTGTAATTTAGCTTATACTCAAATCTTTTTTGCACCTGGATAAAAGACAATAATCAGAAAAAAATCTCCTTTAATTCTTGGTTTTTTTGCCCTGGGATGAGGTTGATCTTGCACATGCTAAATAAGTGGTGTACCAGCCTCACCATACAAACTTGAAGGACTTTTTTTACCCTTAAACATTACTGAAGAGCTTAAAGAGTTTTTGTTTATATAAGTATTAGAAATTATAACAGGAAATCTAAACTTTTTTCATTAAAATAACCTACTACATGTACTATAAATAACCTTTTTAATGAAAAAATTCTTAATTTCTAAAACAAAATTAGGTTAATAAATGGTCTATGGTTTTTCAAATCTTTTTAAATCTCGTTTAAAGATAGACACATTCTCATATCTACTTTCAGTATCTTGTAATATGTTGTTTTCATTGAAGTCAGAAAAAACTACAGTTTTACAGTTGCAAAAAGAAGAGTATTTTATGGGGGTAACAGGGATCAAACCCAGGTCCTTGCACTTGCAAGGCAGGTGTGGTGCCACTGAGCTACATTGTCCCCCCAAGGAGGAATTTTTTTTTTTTTAGAGTTTTGAGACAAGGTCTTGCTTTGTAGTTCATGCTGGTCCTGAACTCAGCCTTGAACACAGCAGTCCTCTTGCCTCTGCCCCCCCGAGTGCTGGGATTACAGTCATGAGCCATTACACCCAGCTATACATTTTTTTTTTTACATCACCTGAAAAAGCCTAAGAGTTTTGCGTTAATATTTGTTCTCTTGGCACTGAAACCAGAATATGGAGGGTGAAGCAGTGAACTAGTACCTCCTGAATTGAAGGAGGGCTTGTTACAGTGTGTATAGAACAACTGGTCATTGGATTTTGGAAAGCCTGTTTTGCTTTTGAGTATTCTCCAGAGACCTTTCGAGCATGCCAGAAACCAACCCAGTCTGCAGAGGCAGGCCCCATGCCAGACATTTATTATATAGTATATTATTATTATATAATATGTTTAAAAGGTCTGTAATGAAGGGTTGAGATCTTTACAGTTTTAATTAACTTGAATTGTAATATAGAAGCTAGAGGTTTTTTTGTTTTGTTTGGTTTTTTTTTTTTTTTTTGAGATGAGGTCTCTCTTTGTAGTTCAGGCTGGCCTTGAGCTTACTATGTAGCCCGGGTGAGTCTCGAACTCAGCAATCCTCCTGCTTCTGTCTCCTGAGTGCTGGGATTACAGGCATGAGACACCATACCTGGCATTGTGGTATGTGATACTGATTGCTGCTGGACATGAGTCACCACACCTGGCATTGTTGTATGTAGTTACTGAGGGTGGAACTTGGGTCTTGCACTGAGGCAGGCACCTGGCCCCTACAAGCTATAGATGTAAAAACTTAATTATATTTTGAGACAGGGTCTCACTTTGTACAGGCTGGCCTTGGACTCACTGTGTAGCTAAGGCAGGCTTCAAAATTGGGGCAGTCCTACCTCTTTACCTTCCCAATTGCTGGTATGACAGAGATGTGTTACCACATCTGGCAAGAATGTTAATTTTTTTACATTTTCATAAGGACTTTAAAAAATGATATGTGTGTGATCTTTATTTTTAAATTTTCAATTTTACTGAGGTATCATTGAGAAAATTGTAAAAGGTGGAAGTATACAATATAATCTGATATACATATATATTGTGAAATGATTACCACAATCAAGTGGTAACTTATTTATCACCTCACTTTGTTACCACTTCTTGTTTTGAGGTGAGAATATTTTACCAACCTGTTTTGACTCCTGTAGCTTTAAGTTTTGAAGGAGGGAAATGTGAGTCTTCTGATGTTCTTTTCCTAGATTGTTTTGGCTAAGATCCATTCTATTCCATACAAGTTTCAGGTTCAGTTTTTCTATTCCTTAAAAATAGGTGATTACATTAAATTCATAAATCACTTTGGGTATATTGCCCTTTTTTTCTTTTTTTTTGAGACAGGGTCTCACTTTGTAGTTCAGGCTGGCTCTGAGCTCAGCCTCAAACTCACATCACAGCAATCCTCCTGCCTCTGCCTCCCGAGTGCTGGGATTACAGGCGTGAGCCACCACGCCCGGCACCGTGGTATGTGGTACTGGTTGCTGCTGGGCATGAGTCTCCACACCCAGTATTGTATGTGGTTACTGAGGAATCAAACCCGGGCCCTTGCACTTGCAAGACAGGCACCAGAACCACTGAGCTAAATCCCTGGCCCTGTATTGCCCTTTTTTTGGGCAGTGCTGGAGGTTGAGGCGAGAGCCTCATACGTTCTAGGTGGTTAACTTAGCTGATACATGTGCGTAATTTGACTATTCCACCCACCTACCTATCTCTCTCTGTCTGTCCCTGTCTCTGGGTTTCCCTATTCCCTGACACACATTATTAAAATTAGGCCAATAAATAACCTTATAGTCACTTAAACTATGCAAGTGAAAGGAAAATTTACATGTCTCTCAATTTATTATTTTTTCACTTGCATTCATCCATTTATGATAAGATTTACAAAGAACATAAGCAGATAGCCACGATGCACAGAACTAGGCACATGCTAAAGGTATGGAGCTTCCCTGCCCTCCCTGGGATCCCCACTCTAGAGCTTCCACTCCCTGCTGTCCAGAAAGCCTTCATTTTAGTGCTTTCGTGTGTTTTGGTAGCTTTTCTACATAGCCATGATCCGGCATTGATGATCAGTTTAACCTTAGGCAACTATTGGTTGGGGCTGAGAGGCTCAACCCTCTGTCACGCTTTGGTCTTCTAGTGAGTAGCCCCTCCCACTACTGTGTAGGGGCTGTTAGCCAGCAGTTCATTAGCATACAGATGACACTTTTTACTTGAGATTTTTTGTTAATCCTTTTGCTGGCTACTAAAAAGCCAATCCTCAGGAGACAAGAGTTGGTGAGAAGGAAGTCAGATTTATTGAAGAGAAGATGGAGGGGCTACTGTGCTTAAATTCTGCCTTAGGAAACTTGGATTCAGAGGGCTTTCATAGGGAGGAAAAGCGAGGGTGAAGGGATGGAGATAGATGGGAAGGCTGTGTGCTGAAAGGGATCCTTGTCATGCAGAGCTGTATTTTCTTTTCTGCTGAACTGTCTTTTAAACAAAAACTGTAGCCTGTGTCAGTGTTTACTAAAGAAACAGATGTAACACAAGATGCACAATTATATAACAATTTATGAGATTGGCTTACAGTGGCGACTGACAGAGTTGGACGTGGAGGAGTGCACAATTTCTGTCTGTACACTGGAGGCAGCAGCATTTGGTAGAAAGTCTTGAGCGCACTGCAGGTCCATGTGAGTCTGTATCAGGAGGCCGATGGCTCTGGAATGGAAGGCTGAAGGATCTTCGAGGGAAGCTGAAGAGTCCACTGGAAGCCAGGAGATGACATCCAGGGTGAAGTTTCTTCTGAAGAGTGGAAGCCTTGTCTGTCACAGTCCTAGACACGATTAAACTTAGTGAGGAAGGCATGTCATAGAAGCTGAAATTGGCTAAAAGCTAGGCTTCTTGTGGCAGTTAGTCAAGTTGTAAATGAAAAAAATTGTTGAAGAAAAACTCCAAGTGTTACTTCACTGAACACATGATCAAAAAGAAAGCAAAATAGCCTTGTTACTAATACCAGAAAGGGGCCAGAGATTTAGCTCAAGTGGTAGCACGCCTAACCTGATACCGAGAAAGTTTTAGTGGTCCCAGTAGAAGTTCAGACCAGCCACAACATTCGCTTAAGCCAAAGCCTAGTCCGGAACAAGTTCTAACCTCCTTCAATTCCATTAAGGCTGAAATAGGTGAAGAAGCTACAGAATAAAAATTTGAAGCTACCAGAATTTGTTTTATGATGTTTAAGGAAAGAAGTTGTATAATGAAAAACACAACAAATGTGTTGTGCATAAAACAATACTGTAAGATAAAGCAAATGCTGAGGCAGAAGCTACTGTAAGTTATATAGTTGATTGGCAGAGATAAATGATGAAGGTAGCTGCGCTAAGCAAAGAATTTTCATTGGACAAGTAGTCCTCTGTTGGGGAGATTTCATACCTATAGGGAAAAGTCAGTAGCTGGCTTCAAAACTCCCAAGGACAGGCTGACTCTTAACTAATACGCATTTACTACTGAGAACCCTTAGGAATTCTGCTAAACCTACACTGCCTAAGTGCTATAAATGGAAAGCCTTGGTGAGAGCACATGTACAGCATATTTTAGTGAAAATATTGAGACCTACTGCTCAGAAAAATAGTTCCTTTCAGAATATGCCCTGTCTCAAAACAAAACAAAACAAAACAAACTAATAAAAAGAAATGTACTTTTTTAGGTTATAACTGCTACAGACAGTGATTCTTCTGATGACCTGAGCAAAGTAAATTGCAAGTCTTAATGGAAAGGAGGTACTATTCTAGATAGCATTAAGTACATATACTGACTTCTTTTGTTGTAAAATTTGCTTTATTGTGGTGATCTAGATTTGAACGTGCAGTGTTCAGTTTCTAGTCCATAGATGTAAGATATCTTCCCACTTCTTAAAGCCTTTAATTTTTCCTACAATATTTTGTAGTTTTCAGTGTACAGCTTTTATCTCCTTGGTTAAATTTGTCACTAGGTATTTTATTATTTTAGATGCTGTTGTAAATAAAATTGTTTTCTTAATTTCATATTTTTCATGCTGATTTGTGGAAGTAGCTGCTTTTTATGTTATCTTGTCACTACAGCTTTGCTATTATTAGTTCTAGTAGTAACTGTAACTTTATTAGCTCTCCTAGTGTTTTGTTTCAGTTTGTTGGAATTTTCTATGTGTAGGTTCCTGCCATCTGCAAATATGTTTTTATTTTTTCCTTTCCAACTTGGCTATCTTTTGTTTTTCTTTCTTAATTGCTCTAGCTAGAATTTGTAGTCCTGCTCTCTCAGTTGCTCTGATTCAAAGTCCTTTTACAAAGGTTCAGTTTGCTGTGTTCAGATTATGTATTCTTCGTTTAGCAGGAGACTTTGATTAACTTAATCTACCAGATGAGATCGGGTTAGTTACCAAGGGGGAATGGATGTTCAATATCCAGAAAACCCAAACCAGAACCCAAACAACTGTTTGCTCCAAAGCCCTATTTGTTTGCTTATAGTTGGTTCCAGCAGATCTAGGCAGGAGTTTTGTCCAGTCTTCTAGCAGTTCACTGTTACAAATTTTTGCTCCTAGGGGTTGAACTCAGAGATCATTACTATTCTTTTTTTTTCCAGGGAAAACGGAGGATTGATGCTAAGGTCTTTGCACTGAGCTACATCCCCAGTCTCTCTCTGTCTCTGTTTCCCTGTGTGTGTGTATTTTTATTTTTAGATAGGGTTTTGCTAAGTTTGCTTGGGATTGGCTTGAATTTGCTTTCCTTTTGTCTCAGCCTTCCAGAATGCTGGGATTACTGGTTTGTGCTACAGCATTTGGGCTGATTGTTAGATTTTACCACAAATTACTTACAATGCCAAGTTCAATAAATTTGAGTTTTCAGTGTTCCACAGTTTAATAAGTTTGCTTGAAAATAGCATCTTTTATTACATAGTAAGATTTGTTGGATAATGCTTAATTATGTTAAACATAATCTAAATCTAAATGTATGCTGAATATGCATATATAGAATTCATGTCAGGTTTTATCTAAGTGGTGACAACATACTTGTAATCTCAGCACTTGCGAGGTTGAGGTGAGGGTTTACTATGAGTTTAAAGTTTAGCCTGGGCTACAGGGTAAGTCCCTTTCTCAGAAACAGAAACACATTTAAAAGAAAGGTTTTACTCTTTATCCAAGTAAAATGGCTCGTGATGTGCTCACAGCATTTGTGTTACATGAGGAGCTGAGGGTCTTGGGGTGCGTCCCTGGGGCCACCTAGGCTCTGGCTTTGTTTTTCTGTGGCAGCCATATTTCTGGAATTTGATGTGTCCGCATGAAGAACCAAAGCACTTAAAAGGGAGAATATATTTTGTGCAAAGAAAAAATTTTGTGCTCATATCATTCTTAGTATGTAAGTTTTATAGTTAGTTTACTACAGTTAGTTTACTTGTAGCTAAGTAAAACCAGACCATATTGGAAAGTTAGAAAATAAAATACTTTGAAGAACTAAATTTACTGTGCAGAAATAGTAGTTGTTTTAATAAAAACATGTATAGAATTTCTCTGTAAGCAAATGTCAACATAAGCTATGGATAATATTTAGTAAGCTCCCTTCAGTAAATCCATAATTCATCAATTTTGTTTCTTCATTTACAAACAATATCACATTATGGTATTCATATTTAAATATTTCCCAAGTTGTTTTATTTTTCAGAATCTTGACTTATTATTACTTTTATTCAAAAGCATCTCTCAAGACATCAAAACTATATGCCCATATCAAAACTATATCCAGCTGAGCGTATAATCCTAGTACTCTGGAGGCTGAGGCAGGAGGATTACCACAAGTTTGAGGCTAGCTAGGGCTATGTAGTGAGACTCTGTCTCAAGAACAGAAAGTAACAACCATTCCTATGACAGCCTAAGAAGTGGTTAAGAAGACAGGAAGACTGCTTGGGTTCTTTTTGTAGCTTCAGCCTGACAAGTTGGGCAAAAGCTAGTCACCTACGCTCTTTGTGTTTGGTTTTACATTTGTAACACAAGTGTAATAGTATCCACGTTATAAGGTTGTTCTGAGGGTTAAATTAGTTAAAATATACAAAGCACTTAGAACAATGCCTGGCATATCATATGTACTTGATAAATGTTAGTCGTTATTATGCACCTGCACTAAGAAGTATCAGTGCTAATCTTTTTACTAAGCCTGGCAGGGCGAGGATATTAGTGATGGTTTGCTTTGATAAACTTAGGGCTGACTAGCATATCAGGAAGTTCTTTTACAAATTCAACAAAATCCTTACAGAGATTCTAGCAGCTATTGGGAACTGTGTTGGTATTCAAGGTTACTCAGCATTCCACATATACAAAATGATGTTGGATTTACCAGTCTTGATACATGTATACATAATAAAGTGATTACTTCAGAGAGGCAAATTAGCATACCTGTCTATAGTTCATTCATTTTCTGGGGAGGGAGGTTAAGAGTGCCTAAAAGCTACCTTTTTCCAAATTACTCGCACATCACTCCCCTCCACACAGAGAGAGGTATACAATGCTATTAATTATAAGCGTCAAGTACATTTATCATTTAATAGCTTTTGGAATGAATTGTGTAGCAGGGGGCTTCATGTTGTCTTTTGAGACATAAAGCTTTGCTGAATTAAAAACCTAAACAGTTTTAAAGTTTTACTTTTCAGGCACTTAGTGTTGAAAAGGACTTCTTTGGCTAAAATTAAATATAAAATAATGCTTAATTTGATCGATAATTATTTAAATCTTTAAAAAAATTATTGAATCTCAATGTACAATGGCTAATGGTTAATGTCTTAATGGTTCATGAGCTGCTTCTGGCTGAGCAAATTAGAAAACAAATAGTTTACATATAGACAATTATATTCTTTTCTCTTATAGCTCTTCCACCAAAGCCACCTAAGCCAATGATTTCAGCAACTACAAATGGAATGAAGGACAGTTCTGTTCCTCTTCAGGATGCCGAATGGTACTGGGGGGATATTTCCAGGTAACTAGAAAGTTAGGATAATTGAATGTAGCTTCAGACTTTTTTTTTCAATACTTAAGATTGAACCCAGGGATGTCATACCAACCAGCTATGTCGCCACCCCTTTTTAAAAAATTTTGAAATAGGGCCGGGGAGTTAGCTCAGTGGTTCCGGCGCCTGTCTTGCAAGCGCAAGGGCCTGGGTTCGATCCCCGGTAACCACATACCATACTGGGCGTGGAGACTCACCCCAGCAGCAACCAGTACCACATACCACAGTGATGGGCATGGTGGCTCACGCCTGTAATCCCAGGCTGGGGAGGCAGAGGCAGGAGGATTGCTGTGATGTGAGTTTGAGGCTGAGCTCAGGGCCAGCCTGAACCACAAAGCGAGACCCTGTTTCAAAAAAAAAAATTTTTTTTGAAAAAAAATTTTTTTTTTTTTGAAACAGGGTCTTGATAAATTGCCTAGGGTGGCCTTGACCTTTGGATCCTCCTGCTTCAGCCTCTTTAGCAGCTGGGGCATGCTGAGGGTGGGGAATTAAAGGTATGTGCATCTGGCTCAGAAGATTATTTTTGAGGGTTAATAGTTAAAAATTTTAATACCCCACTAAAGTTATTTAAAGATTACCATTTGAAAAATTTTGTATGTGAACTTGTGTGTTGGGGCATATCTCTAATGCTGCACTTAAGGAGGCTGAGGCAGGAGGATCATAGATTGAAGCCCAATTTAGGCAACTTAGTCATTTAGCAGACTTTTATCCTTTTTTTAAAAAAAAAAGACAGTCTTGCTGGGTAGTTCAGACTGTCTTAAACTCACAAAGTAGCCTAGGCTGGTCTTGAACTCATGTTAATCTTCCTGCCTCATTCTCCCAAGTGCTGGGATTATAGGCATGTACCACCATGCCCAGAGCAAGATCCTATTTTGAAATTTAAAAAATATATACAAGACTGGACATGTCAAGCAGTGCAGAGGCCCTGGTTCAGTCACCGATAACCCCCAAATTGTATGTGGGTACATTTCAGAAATGTCTTTAATCTTTTTTCTTTCTGTGACAAGTCTTTAAGTTATCGATGTGACTATAAATTTACATATAGCTGTATAGTATTCTGTGGTGTTTGTGTGTGTGTGTGTGTGTGTGTGTGTGTGTGTGTGTGTGTTGCCAATTTGTTTATCTGTTCATTGTAACAGATGAATTTAATGGACATTGTGGATTGTTTTTAGCTTTTGGCTGCTGTGAATAATGCTGCTGTTAACTCTGGTGTGCAAATACCTGTTTGAGTCCTTCCTTTCAGTGCTTTTGGCTATATACCCCAAAGTGGAAATGCAGGGTCATTTGGTGATTTGGTGTTTAAGTTTTTTGAAAAAGACTTAATACCTTTTATATTCGGATTGATTAGAAAACTTAAAATCTTAGTATTGTACAATAAAAGGGCCTGTTATATTTCAGTGCCCACTTAAATTTCTATTTTAAAGTCACGTGATCCTACCGTAATTGAAGGGATTTTATGTGGTCCATGCCACTGTGCCATGGAGTGCTTCCGTGTTGTCCCTTAAGTCCTCGGCCAGCTCTGCAGAAGGGATTTGTTGTCAGTATTAATTCAAATCAGTGAGCATCAGAGTGAAAGTTTGTGTACTTCAGTGAATTTTCCCCACTGTTCTTGAACAGCTGCCACTGTTGCTTAAATATAACCTTTCTAAACAGCTGCTGGTTTTTCCTGAAACTCTGCAAGTTCAGACCTGCCCAAGGAAGCCCTAAAGGCTTAATGGAAGGACTGTCTGCTACAGATAGTGGAAATGAGGAAGAATTTAAAAATTGAAAAGCCTTTATTTCTGTTGCATAACTCCCAGAATTTCAAGTCACAAGGAGCTGTGTAGCAGGCAGAGTAAATGACCTTTGAAGGCCTCCGTGGTTCTCCAGCTTAGGCACACTCATCTTCCAACTTAACAGTAGTAGTGATAATACATGAGGCCAGTGACAACCAAAGCTTGGGTTTTTAAAATACTTTCTTTGATTCTGTTCTTCAGGGAGGAAGTAAATGATAAACTACGGGACATGCCAGATGGTACCTTCTTGGTCCGTGATGCCTCAACAAAAATGCAAGGAGATTATACTTTGACTTTGAGGTAAGTATTTTTAGTTCTGAGTATATAGAGTTGTATAGTTTATTTGAATCTTCATATATATATGTTTTATTTAGATAAATAATTTTTAGTTTGGTTTTAAATATTTAAACATATAAAAATGACAACTTTTAATTTTTATGTAACTATAAAATGGGAGGGCTAAAATCCCTAGCTGTAAAGATTAAGAAAATGACAGTTAACTTTATTAATGAAGACATCATGGGCATAATTAAAAGTTATTAATGATTGTGTCTATCCACTAACCTTTTTTTTCCTTAATGCAGACTTTAGAAGATTGAACATAACATAATTTTGGCTAATGTATAATTTTGGGTATATTAAAATCTTTCAGTGGTGGCAGTATGACCTTGTATATTGACAAAGATGGGATACATATTAAAAATGGGTTAAGAAAAATGGCATTAACTATAATACATATTTAATTTTAATGATCAAAATTAACTCAGTTATAATAAAATGTCATAATTTTTAAAAATCTACTTATCTTTTTTATGGAGTTAAAGAGGAAAGCTAAGGCTCTATGCATGGTAGGCAAGTGGTTTATCCTTTATTTTCTCTTCTGTCATTAGTTTCTGAGATGGGAACTTCATGTTGCTAAGGCTGGCCTTGAACTCTTAGGCTCAGGTGATCCTCCTGACTCAGCCTCCTGAGGAGCGGTATTTCAAGGATATATACCAATCTTTGGGCTTTTCTTTTTGTTTGTTTGAGGTGGGATCTCACTGTGTAGCCCAGGCTGGCCTGAACCTCACTATGTACTGGTCTCACACTTGTGGCAGTTCTCCTGCCTCAGCTCCCAAGCACTGAGATTATAAGCATAAGCCATCATGTGTGGTTATATGGACTTAGGAAATTTTTCTTTCCTTTCTCTCTCTTTTTTGTAGTACTGAGAATTGAATCCAAGGCTTTCTCATCGAGCTTCATGCCATCTTTTAAAAATTTGTTTTTATTTTAAGAATGAGTCTGAGTTGCTGAAATACCCAAATTGGGCTTGAATTTGTGATCTCCTTGCCTCAACTTCTCAGAATGCTAAATTACAGGTGTGTGCCACCATGCAGGGCTGGAAGATGGTTTTAATCTCATATGAAGATGATAATTTTCATCTTGATTCTATTACACCTAATTAAAAGAAGCAATTTTCTATAATAATATAATTATTGTATAATAACATTATGCATGAGAAAAAGGACCCTGCAGAAGTTACATAATGTACCCGAAGTTGCACGCCATTCAGGAGCAAAGACAAGCAGAGTTCTCTTCACTATTTTCCTAGTCTAGGGCCATCTTGAGAATTTTATGCTAGAGTTCTATAGCTAGAAGATTTTTAGTGCTTTTGGAAGGTGTTTTAATATTTTCCAGTTGAATTATGTTTCTCTGGCATAGGAATTCTTTTTTTTGAGACAGGGTCTCTC
Organism: Petromus typicus; assembly: GCA_004026965.1. NCBI lineage: Eukaryota > Metazoa > Chordata > Mammalia > Rodentia > Petromuridae > Petromus > Petromus typicus. The sequence continues at coordinate 15,918 of PVIR01015170.1, forward strand.
TTTGTAGTTCATGCTGGCATTGAACTCACTTTGTAGCCCAGATGAGCCTCAAACTCACAGCAATTCTCCTGCCTCTGCCTCCCAAATGCTAGGATTACAGGTGTGAGCCACCATGCCTGACCTTGTGGTATATGGTACTGATGGGTGTGAGTCACCATGTCTGGCATTGTTGCGTGTTGGTTACCAATCCTGGCATAGGAATTCTCTCAAATGCTCTGTGATCTTCCGGACATCTTTTTTCGTTGGGGGGGTTGGGTACTGGGGATCAAACTCAGGACCCTATGCTTGTGAGGCAGGCATGGTGCCACTGAACTAAATCCTCAACCTCACACATCTTCCTTTTGAGGCAGTCCATTTTTATTGTTAAGCTGCTATGATAGTGAGAGGGTTATTTTTGTGCTAAGTACTTTCGATAGAATTGAGAATATAAATAACACATTAAAATGTGTTTTCAGGGCTAGGGAGTTAGATCGAATGGAGTACTAACCTAGCATGTGCAAGGCCCTGGGTTCAAACAAACATAAGACATAGTTAAACATAAAAGATAGTTTTGCCTCAAAGAGTTTATAATCCGGATGTGTAATGGTGGAGTAGGAGAAACATACATGCTGCCCCTTACTGCACCTTCAGCGTTATATTAGAGTGTTCCCACTTGCCCTTCTCACAACTCTTGGTAACAGTTCTGCTTTCTGGCTTGTGAATTTGACTATTCCTTAGTACTTCATGTAAATAGAATCACATATTCCCCTTTTGTGTTCGGCTTATTTCTTCTTTAAAGGCTCTTCCATATTGTAGCATATCAGAATTTCATTACTTTTAATGCTGAATAATGTTCTGTTATATATATCATATTTTAATTATCTACTCATCAACCAATGGACATTGGTAAGAATGTCCTAAAGTTTGGAGGTATTTAGCCTTAAATCTGACATGCAGGTGCTTAGTAAATATTTGAATGAAGGACAGATTAAATTAGAGAAAAGCAAAGAGGGGGTTTCTCAGAGGAAATGACAGTTGAGCTTGGCCCTGATGGATTTGTTATACAGAAAAGAGATGTCTCAATTCAATATAATAAATGCTTATAGTGCTCCTTGCTTTGTAGGGGGATCTAGCAATGAGTTAAAAGTTTTGTATGAAGAACAATATAAGCTTGTGAGAAGAAAAGGAATACGAAAACTAAGTGAGAGTTTAAATAACAGTAGTGGTTAAAACACTATGCTTTGGGGCTGAAAGGAGGAAAGGAAATACTTTGTTGAGAGACGATAGAAAGCTGACTCTGACCGAGGAGATTGCATTGGCTTTGCATCTTGAAGAACTGGATAGGCTTGGACATGTGGAAACAGTAGGGGAAGTTCCTGGAATAGATAACAGCGAAGCAAAGATACGAAGGTGAGAAATTACAGCCATATTTTGTGAAATAGGGCTAGGTTGTAAAGGATAGGAAGTGGTAGGGGATAGAAGATTGGAAAGGGATCATGTTGAAGAGGTGCTTGAATTCTAAGATTTGGAATTAGTATTTAATGTTATAGGTAGTAAGAGGGAACTGTTGTGTTTTTCTCATCAGGTATGTTGTGACTACACTATATTTTGGTAGAAAGAATAAATGAAAATAGACTAGTAAAGAGTTAGGAAACTATTACAAATTGAGTGGTAGTGGAAAATCAAAAATAGGATTTATATTCTCAATCCTTTAATTTATTAGTGCCCACAGTACTTCAGGTATTGTTTTAGGCCAAGAAAATGACAGGCAAGATGGCCGTGGCCTCTCCATTCCAGTGTTTATATTTTTGGTAGGGGAAGAGGGCCAGGAAGAAGATAACATGAACACATAAAAAAGAAAAGAGATTGCTTTGTGGTGTATGAAATTTTGTGTGGGGAGTACATATGATAGAGAATGTGGGAGGGCCTCTCTGAGGAGATGACCTCTGAGACTTGAAGGATTAGAAAGAACCAGCCAGAAAAAGAGTTTCAAGAAATAGAAACAGAAACTTTAAAGACATTTGATTTAGGAAAGATTTGATGGATCTGATAAATACAGACACTTTGTGTGTGTGTGTGTGTGTGTGTGTGGTTGGTTATATTATAAATTAGAGAGTAGCAAGTCAAGAAACGGAGAAAAGGATTGCTTGTGAATTCGAGGCTAGCCTGGGCTACATAGTGAGCTCAGGGCCAGCCTGAACTACAAAGTGAGACCCTGTCTCAAAAAAAAAAAAAAAAGAAGGGCCGGGAAGTTAGCTCAGTGGTTCCAGT
>PVIR01015170.1:23899-39015 GCA_004026965.1 Petromus typicus
ACAATCCTCCTGCCTCTGCCTCCCGAGTGCTGGGATTACAGGCGTGAGCCACCACGCCCGGCACTGTGGTATGTGGTACTGGTTGCTGCTGGGTGTGGGTCTCCACACCCAGTATTGTTATGTGGTTACCGGGGAATCGAACCCCGGCCCTTGCGCTTGCAAGACAGGCGCCGGAACCACTGAGCTAACTCCCCGGCCGGTTATTGACATACTTGATAGTTACTGAGCATTATTTAACATCATTTAACTGTTTATCTGCTTATCTATTAGAAAAAGAATGCTAATCATTTAAAATATTCTACCAGAGATTTTATATAGTTTTGAGAGTTTGTGGCTTCTGTAATAGCTTGTTGCTTATATTTATTAACTTTATATAAAATACTTATGTTTATGCTCTTTGCTTATAATTTATTTCTTAGTTTTTGGTGTATTAATTATTTTTGGATGATTTAAAAGCTGATCCCAGTGTTCACAAAAGGACTTAATGCTTGACATTAATAAAGTGTCTTGACATTAATAAAGTGTCTTCTAAAGTTTAAATACAATATAAAAAAAAAAAATAAGCTGGACCAGGGCCTGTAATCCCAGCACTCTGGGAGGCTGAGGCAGGAAGATACAAAGTTCAATCCCAGCCTGGGCAGTTTAGCAACTTCAAGAGACCCTGTCTCAAAATAAACAATAAAAAGGGCTGGGAATGTAGCTTAGTAGGAAAGCCTTGGGTTGAATCCTCAGTAAGCGAAACAGACAGGCAGTACTAGGAGTGTAGCTCAGTGGTGATAGAGTGCTTGCCTGGCATGTGGAGGGCTCTGGGTTCCATCCTTTGCACAGCAAAAAAAAAAAAAAAAGGCAACAGACATATTAAAGCTCACATATCAGAATCGTTAACACTGTTTCTTTTGTTCACCTGTGTAGGATCAGTTGGTAAAAGAAGATAACATTGATGAAGTAGGTAAAAAACTACAAGAGTACCACTCTCAGTATCAGGAAAAGAGCAAAGAATATGATAGGCTATATGAAGAATATACCAGAACATCTCAGGTTAGTATATTTTTGTTGTTTGGACTAAGAGTTATGAGCTATTATAGCTACATCAGATCTTGTATAATGACCAGCTATTGTAACATCTTAGAAAGCCTTTTTTGAGACTTCGATGAAAAAACCCCCATTCATAAATTTCTTTTTATTGGCTAAGGATATAATTTTGTAGCAGTTAGTATTAACTGTATATGACCAAAAATAATAAAATAGTGAAGACTTCATATAGAAAATGTTCTTTATGTGTATATAGGCAGTACAGGGGTTTTACATAATTCCACAGTCTTTAGGATTTGGATTTACAAGCTTATTCCGTCTTATGCCTCGCTCTCTGTGGAACTTGCCATCACAACCATACTTTAGTAAACAGGGAAGAGGAGGAAGGAGAAACTTTTCTTTTAAAAATTAAATTTATTTTTTTCTGGTATTGGAGAGTGAACCCTAGGGTAGGTTTCCTATTTTTAAGATGACTGCCTAGAAGGAGCACACGCTTTCACTTTTGTCCCACTGGCTAAAACTTGGTTACAGGGTCACATGTATCTATAGATAGAAACCAGCTACAGAGGAGACTGAGGGTGCAGGTGTGCCCAGCTGACACTTCTGAGCTACTGAGGAAGCAGAAGCAAATGAATAGAAATCATAGAAACACTAGGACGGTGTTAACTAATCAGTATTAATCATTTCATCATGTTAATGATGTATAGCAAAATTCTCAACAGTAGTCTTACTCTTTTCTTAGAATTTTGCTACTCTTTTTTTTTACACTAAACTTGAGTTGATTTAATTTATCCTACGTTATGTAGTACGTAAAAGGTATTGGAAATTTTGATGAAAATGTGTCTCTTAGGAAGTTTATACTGTATAATATTAAGAGTTCCTTGTAGTATAGGAAAATATATTTAACCATGTATCTCATTCATATAGAATGTAGGTTATTACTTTGTACATCAAATGATTTAATAGTCTGTGTTGATTTTACTAAGTTCCAAGTGAATTCTCTGTACAGAAGTAATTTCCTGGATCCTTTCTAGTAGAAAACAATAAACATTTTTAAGGTAGGGTTTGCTTTCTGTTTAATGGATAGCTACTGTACGGTGTAAAATGTACTATACTTATAACATATCTTCATTTTCATTCAATTGTGTTTTGTCTTCAGACAGAGTCTTAATATAGCCCAGGTTGCATTCCAACTCATAGCAATCCTCCTGCCTCATTCTCCCAAGTGTTGGGATTATAGGCATGCACCACCATGCCTGGCTCGTTCTGTTTTAAATGTTTTCTTGTCTTTTTTTTTTGAGACAGGGTCTCACTTTGTAGTTCAGGCTGGCCCCGAGCTCAGCCTCAAACTCACATCACAGCAATCCTCCTGCCTCTGCCTCCCGACTGCTGGGATTATAGGCGTGAGCCACCACGCCCAGCACTGTGGTATGTGGTACTGATTGCTGCTGGGGTGAGTCTCCACGCTCAGTATTGTATGTGGTTACCGGGGACCCGGGCCCTTGCGCTCGCTAGCCAGGTGCCAGAACCACTGAGCTATATCCCCGGCCCAATTTTTTTTTAAATTTATTATTCTGTCAGTTTTTGGGAATCTAGGAGGCAAATTAATCTTCTTCTTGTGTTCCAGCAATAGGAAAACTAATCTAATTTCTTTGGTTAAATATATTCCTAATATTTTATTCTTTTGATGCTATTATAAATGGAGTTATTCTTTAACTTCCTTTTTGGATCATTTGCTTCTCTTTTATACAATACAGCTGATATTTTATCCTACCATTTTGTTTGTTTATTAGCTTTTAATAGTTTTGTAGATTTTTAAGGTTTTTCTACATAGAAGGTCATGTCTTTTGATGCAGGTTCTATTGTTTACTTCACATTCGAATGTCTTGTTTCTTTTTATTGGCTGATTAGTCTGAGACCTCCAGTATTGTGTTGAATAAAAGTGGCAAAAGTAGACATCCTTGCCTTATTCCGACCTTTCCTAAATAGATTTTTTCATCTTTCATGATTTAAAAATTTTGCTTCAAATATTTTGGGACTCTTTTGTTAGTATTAAGTACCATTGAGACATCTGGTTGGCCAGGGATGTAGCTCAGTGGTGTTGCCACGCCTGCCTGACAAGTGCACTGTCCTGAGTTCAATCCCTGGTACCCCACACACAACAAATGACATATGATGAATGTTTAAATGTTTAAAAATTTAGTACAATAAAAGACATTGCCATTAATCCCCCTTGTCAAAGTACCCTCTCTCACTTCAAACATACCTACATCATCTTTGCCCCTCTCTGAACCCGTTGTGGAAGTGGTCTTCCTGAGTGCCTTTAGTTTTGCTATCATGTCTGCCTCAATGTCTTGAATAAATTCCAAGTATTTACTTTTCATGGTCATTTTGACTTTGTGGAAGAGCTAAAAGCCATATGGTGCCAGCTGTGATGCATCAGGTGGACAGGGAGACTCTATAATGCTTTCCCAAGATTGACTTTTCTTTGGATGGTACTTGGCAGTAGTACTCACCTCATTCTTCCCTCTAATACCGGGTTCGAACTCAGAACATTGCGCTTGCTGGGCAGGTGTGGCACTATTCCAGCTACATTCCTGGCCCACTCACCTCATTCTTGATAATGCCTTGTAAATGTACTCAACAAAAATGTCCAGAACTACTTCAGAAACTGGCAGAAGTTACAGAGTGTGTTGGAATGAGGGGGTGCATTTTGGAGGTATTAATGGCAATATATCTTTTAATGTAATAAATTTTAATTAAAAATTTAAAAATTTTTTATTTAAACATTTACTGTCTCTTTCTTTATTAAATATTTATTTATTTATTTTTAGATAAGACATTACTGAGTGGTTCACATTGGTTGAACTCACTCTGGAGCATAGACTGGCCTTGACATTGTCATTACCTTTCTGCCGCACTCCCAAATGCTGGGATTATAGGCATGACTGCGTTTGACTTCACTCTATATTTCAGTCATCTTTTCTGTGTGTTTATAATTATTATATCTTCTTGATGACAGGAAATAACAACATACAGTGTCTTTGTCTCTTGAAATGTCTTGGACTTATCATCTCTTTTGCTTGATAATACTGTAGCCACCTCTATTCTCTTCAGGCTCCCATTGGCACAGAATCTTTTTCTGTCCTTTTTACCTTACTCCTCTTTATGTATCTCCATCTGAATTGACAGGATATTGATTAATTATGGTTTTGTTTTGTTTAGTCCATCTACCAGTTTCTGCCTTTTAGTTGAGTAGTTTGATCTATTTACATTAATAATAATTACTGCTAAGAAAGGACTTCTTTGCGTGTCTTTTGTTCTCCAGTTCTTCCATTGCTTTTTAAAATTGATTTAAAAGTTGCAGAAGTTGTAGCTGGATATTTGGATATGGGTATTCCAGTGTTGAGTGTTACTTGATGTAACCTTAATTGTATGAACTGTTGCAGGTTTCTGCCTCACTCATCTGCTAGTTCTTTTATGATCCAGTCCTACTGAGCAGTTATTGAATCTTGAACATATCCCATTATCTTTTATATGTTACATACCAAGCCTTTTGTGGGTAGTGCTGCATGTTCCTCTACTTGATTCTTTAAGACTTAGTTCAGATGTCACCTCCTCAGTGAACCGTCTACAAGGCAGATAACCCTACCTGATTGCCTTTACCATGACATGAAACCAAATCTTATTCTGAGTCCTGAAGGGCAGACTTCCTGTTTCACAAATCTCTTTATCATTAGGTGGTACCTCCTCTGTAATGGATCCTCAGTAATCATTAGTCAAAATTAATCAATGCTGTATAGTTGAGGAATTATCCTTCCAGCATCAAAATTTCTAGAATTGCAAATATACAAGATAGCACTCATTCTAGACCTTTATGCATATTTATTGTCTAAGAAGAAAGTGAACACAGTTTAGCCCTTTTTGAAGATTTTAGGGAAATCATGATTTAGGTGTTTACTATTCTTTTCAGACCTCATTGAAATATATAGAATTAGCGTGATGTGGTGGTGCGTACCTGTAATCTCAGCTCTGTGGGAGCCTTAGCCAGAAGGCTTGCAAATTCAGGTTCAGCCTGGGCAGTTCAACAATTTACTGAGACTCTTGTTTTTAAAAAAAGAAAAAATTTTAAAGGGAAATGTAGTTCAGTGTAGAAGGCCTGGGCATGGGTTTAATCTCCATTATTGGAAGAAACCTAAGAAACTTACAGAAAGCAAAGAACAAGCACATGGAACTATTTAGACTACTGGACTTTTTAAAAAAATTAAGTGTGTTTTGTAGAGTTTAATTTATCTTCTTAGTATATCTGACTTTAGCAGCTACTCTCCATTTTTTTTTTTTTTTTTTTTTAGGTTTTTTGAGACAGTGTCTCAATTTGTGGTTCAGGCTGGCCCTGAGCTCAGCCTCAAACTCACATTACAGCAATGCTCCTGCCTCTGCCTCCCGAGTGCTGGGATTACAGGTGTGAGCCACCACGCCCGGCACTGTGGTATGTGGTGCTGGTTGCTGCTGGGTGTGAGTCTCCACACTCAGTATTGTATGTGGTTACAGGGGAATCGAACCCGGGTCCCTGCTCTTGAAAGACAGGCGCCAAAACTATTGAGCTAACTCCCCGGCCCTACTCTTCATTTTTTACTTCTGATCACGTTAATCAGTTGATGAATTTGTGGCACACTAAGCATGTACTTTAGAAATGAAAGTAATATTTATTGTGGAGTTTATTTTTTTGAGACAAGGTCTTGCTTTGTAGTTCAGGCTGGCCCTGAATTAACTATGTAGCCCAGCCAGGCTGGGCTCAAATTCACAGTGATCCTCTTGCCTCTGCCTCCTGAGGGCTGGGATTATAGGCCTGAGCCACCACACCTGGCACTGTGATATGTGGTACCAGGGATCGAACTCAGGACCTTGCACTTGCCAGGCAAACTCTGGAACCAAATAGGTCACAGATGTGTAAATATTATATCTTTTCTCTGGTATGAGAAAATGAAGATGTAAATGAGTTCTAGTATATATAGTTGATATTGTGAAATAGGAAATATTTAAAAGGAAAGAGTGTAAGGGTAGAGGGGAAAAAGAATGTGATAGGAATAAAGAAGAAAGGAAACAAAGCTTATGTATAGAAGGGGTGGGAGTTGCAGGACTGGGGGTAAGGGGAAAACATGAGAATCAAGTTGTGTCATATTCTGGTACAAACTCTCAATGTTGAATGCGACGATGATGTATATTCATAATGTACCAGTAAATATTTGAATTTAAAAATAAAAAACAAAAAGAAATGAAAGTAAGAATAAGCAGCCTCTCTAGGGCTTTTATGGGCTAAGATTTTTTAACTTATGCTCACGCATTCCTTTCCTCTCTCCATTCATTCTTCTGGTACTTTTTGGGGTCAGCATTACAATCTGTGCAAAGACAGAAGTTGATCCTTATTGTCAAAGTGTTCAGGATCAGTCCTTTCTTAGCTAGTTAGAGACTTTGCTATAGTTCTTGGCCATATTTAAGGCAGTGTTCTTTTTTATTTATTTTATAATTTGAATGATATATTTTGTGTATCAGTAATAAAGTAGGGATTGCATGAAAGGCTTTGTTTTAGGTCTCTTAAGTGGGTCTTATATAGGATTATAACTAGAATTAATAGACTTGTTTTAAAACCAGGATTACAAAAAAGCAACAACAAAGATGATGAAATACATGTTTCTTTTTCTCCTTTGCAGGAAATACAGATGAATAGAACTGCAATTGAAGCTTTTAATGAAACGATTAAAATATTTGAGGAACAATGTCACACACAAGAACAACACAGCAAAGAATATATTGAGCGATTTCGCAGAGAGGGGAATGAAAAGGAGATAGAACGGTAAGTTTACTTGATCCTCTAAGTACATTAATGAGACCAGACTTTCCTCCCCTCATAATTCCTATCTTGTCTGCTTTTACCCTCTCAAATTCCAAAGTCCTACTACATGGAACTTTGTTATTTTTACTGATAACCAAACTAAACCTCTTCTCTTTTTTGTTCTTTCTCCATTTTCCTAAATTATTAACTCCTGCCCATCCTTTAGAACTCAGTTTGACATGACTTTTCTAGAAAATGTTACCTGATTCCCCAGAGCATTTTAGGAGCTTTGGGCTGGTGTCCCTACAGTGTTTGGTCCTGAGCCCTAGTTTACTAAATTCCACGACAACTCATTGAGATTAAGCATATGGTATATTTTCCCTGATAGGGCCCCAGTACTTAAGTGCTGCCTTGGAGTACATAATGAGTATTAACTACATTTTTTTGAATTGAAAACTGATTTTGGCACCTAAAAATAAATTGGTGTAGAATTAGAGGATAGGCAGGAAAATAAGCATGAACATTTCATCCAGGTGGCTGTAGGTTTAAATATGATGAGGACCTGGACTAGCATTGACAGAAAGGGAGTTAGTAGAACTACCAAGGACTTGATGCCTGATCAGGTATGGTAGGTAGGGAGAAATCACAGATCATTCACAGATTTCTGGTATGTGTGACCAAGAGGAAGATGGTGTTATTCATTAAAATGAGAAGAGAGTTCAGGGTTGGAACCAGTGAGTTAAGGTTCTTCTGAGAGCCCATATGGGGCTCTGACAGGTAGGCAGCTGGTTATTTGCATTTGGAGCTCAGGGTACAAAAGGATCTGGGAGGCATAAGTGTATGTAGATGATAATAGTTTCTGAGTATGAGAGAACACAGAACAAGTAGCATTAGAATTTATTGGATTTGACAAAATGATACTGGAAGCCTTTATCAAAATAAATGTAGAATATTGGAAGGCCAAATTAGATAATGGTGGGTTGAGAAGTGAAAAGTAGAAAAATTGGTAATAAGTAAATGTAAATCACATGTAAAGGCAAAGCAAAATTATTTCTAATATTAATATAGCAGTTGTTAGCGAACTTGTGTGTACATGAGTATAAAACTACATATTGAGAGTTTGTGCTGGCTTAGTAGTTAAAACCCTGGGCTGGAATTTGATACAGACGTTCCTTGTTTAATGAATGACCAGACTATGTTCCTGCGACTAGGTTGTTAAATGAGTTGGTCTCTAAATGAAGAACTGTATATAGTATGTACATTACAATATTCAGAACAAAGAAATGGTCAAAGGAAACTCCAACTTGATGACTTTGCTTTATTTGTATGCATATTGTAATGTATAACCAAACAAAACTGTAGTACTATACTGTACAGTATAATAAAAAAATTACAGTACTATATAAACAAGGTACTCGGTATAAAAAAAAAAAAAGACATTGATGCTCTATTTAAAAAGTGTATAGGGCTGGGGATTTAGCCCAGTGGACTGTGGCTGCCGTGAAAGCACAAGGTCTGAGTTTGATCTCTGGTATGGGATATGTGTGTGTGTGTGTGTGTGTGCAGAGTAGTACCAAAAAAAAAAAAGATGGGCTGGGCATGGTGGCTCACGCCTGTAATCCCAGCACTTGGGAGGCAGAGGCAGGAGGATTGCTGTGATGTGAGTTTGAGGCTGAGCTCAGGGCCAGCCTGAACCACAAAGTGAGACCCTGTCTCAAAAAACCTAAAAAAAAAAAAAAAAGATGGGGCCATGAGTCTGAACAACATATCTTGGTTCTTAGTTTGAATGGTCATCAAACAGGTTGTTTAACAAGGAATATCTGTATGGGTATTTACTGGCTTTGTAATCTTGGTGCATTAACTAACCTGTCTGAGTCTGTATGCTCCTCCCTAAACCATGGACAGTATGTTACTGGAAAGCAAGAGAAATTACCAAATATTATTGAGTGACAAATGAATAATGTGGATAATTATTACCATAAGGATTGAGCGTAGCAGAACTGTGTGCTAGGAAAGCTTACACCCATCATTTATTGAGTACTTACCAAAATGTGCCAGGCAATATTTTAGTCCTTTTACCTGTATTATCATAATTTAGCAAAGATAGGTACTGTTATAGGCATTCATTTTAAAAAGATGAGGAAATGAAGGCATAGCCCTGCTAAGTGGTAGGGCTGAGATCAAACCTAGGAATATCTAACTGCAAAACAGGTCTTTTAACTGCTACGCTTGCTATCACTTAAATATAATACATAGAATTTTACCTGCTCAGTCATGGCTGCATCGGGGGTCATTGGGATTCTTTCTGACATTGTCTCTTAGCTCAGTTTTTCTGAGCTGGCTTTCTGCTTAGGCAGGTTTTCCTTTGAGGAGACAGTATAGCTGATGTGAATCCTAGAATCATATAATACAGCAACTCCAGGGAAAGAAAAACATTCTTTTTATAATAATATAATAACTTATATAATGATCATATACATATAATAATATAATAACTCTAACAAAAGGGTTATAATTACCTGGGCTTGATGGCACATGTCTGTAGTCCAGCTACTCAGGGAGCCGAGGCAGGAGGATCACTTGGGCCGGGAATGCAAGACCAGCCTGTGCAATATAGTAATGCCCTGTCTGAAAAAAACAAAACAAAAAACAAGGCTGGAGGTGGTAGCACATGTTTGTAGTTAAGAATTCAGGAGGCTGAGGCAGGGGCTTAGCTATGAGTTTGAGGCCAGCCTAGGCTATCTAGTGACTTGAGGGCTGGACTACATAGTGAGATGCTAATAAACAGCCCCTCACACACACAACACACCAAGCCAACCAAGTAAAAAAAGCCATAGAATAGACTGATTGGATCATTAGGAGTCTTATTCTCATTACTAAAACAGTCTTTGTGACCTGAGGACTTCTTATCAGCCAGTCTAGAGAGAGTATGACTGTGTGTGTGTTTGTGACCTGAGACAAGGGCAGAAACCCTTAACTACAGCAGGGACCATCATGGTGCTATTTACTAGAAGAAAAGTAATGGATCAGACCAAAACAGTATATGTCTACTATATCCATGGTAATAGGATAGCTGCTATCCGCTGTGGTATGTGCCAGATAGATCAGCTACTTGGGTAGCTGAGGCACGAGAATCACCTAAGCTGAGAAGTTCAAGGCCATCCTGTGCAACGTAGCAAGATGGTCTGTTTAAAAAATATAGATATTTGGGACCATGTTTATGCAGTAGTGTCCTTCTGCATAGTTGTTATTTCAGCCTTACTTTGTCAAATATTTTCACAGAATTATGATGAATTATGATAAATTGAAATCACGTCTGGGTGAGATTCATGATAGCAAAATGCGTCTAGAACAGGATTTGAAGAAACAAGCTTTGGAGAACCGAGAAATAGATAAAAAAATGAATAGTATCAAACCTGATTTGATCCAGCTGCGCAAGATTCGAGATCAGCATCTTGTGTAAGTAGTATGGGACTGTATGGGAGGGAGATACCAGCACTGAACCAGAGGTTAGAGATGAAAGAAGAGCTTTGTAATTGAAAACTGGACAGTGAGATTATAAGAATTAAAAAAAAAAAGAATTTAGAAACACAGTCCTTTTAGTGGTGGGGCAGGCCAAATGTGACATAGACCACTGTACGTAAATGCCTTGAGAACCTTAGATTGTGGCTGTACCATAGAGATTAACAAGTACAGATTAGCTGGCATGGTGGCACATGCCTGTAACTCTAGCACTCAGGAGGCTGAGGCAGGAGGACCACCATGAGTTTGAGACTACTGTGGGCTACTTAATGAGTTCAAGGCCAGCCTGAACTATAGAGCAAGGCCGTCTTAAAAAACAAAAAACCACCCCAAAAGAAAATAAAGTCTAGGGCTATAGCTCAGTGCAAAGACCTTGGGTTCAGTCAATGTTAGGGGGGAAAAACAAAAAAGAAATACAGATTAATACTTGCCTAAAAAAAACCCAGAATCTTTGATCATGTGACAGAGCTAGTAGAAATAAAAATTACTCTTTGGAAGTACTAAGAGTGTGCCTGCATGTAAGTAAACACAAAAGTATCTGAAAATAATTTTTACACTTAAGTGAAATTATGTATTTAAGTAACAAAGATGTGTGAGATAATTTAATAGGATGTGAAATCCAACTCTTTAATATTTGAGAAAGCTATATGATTTAAGTAAATAGGTATGATTGGGATATTATCCTACTATAAATAGAATGATATATTATCAAAACAAGATACATGGGTTAAGTTGGGTATGGTGGCACACATCTGTGATCCCAATACTCCGGGAGGCCAAGGCAGGAGGAATGCTGTGAGCTCAAGGCTAGCGTGGACTGTAGAGTGAGAACCTGCCTCAAAAAAACAAATACATTAAAAAGCTAAAAAGGTGGGGTGAGGGGGAATGTAGTTCATTGTAAAGATTCTGGGTTTAATCCCTGCATGAAAACAACCAAAAACAACAACGAAAAGACTGGAGAGTGTAGGTCAGTGAGAGAGCACTTGGTGAGTATGTCCTGGGTCCTGGGTTCATTCTCCAGTACCACATGTTAAGTAAGTATACATAGCATACTTAAGAGCTTTGTAAATAAGGGAAGGAGATGTAAAAAGTGGGGATGCTTATGTATTTCTGGTCATATCATGAAGCTGAAGGGTATATCATGAACAGTGGAATGAGTGGAAGCATTTCTTTGTCCTGTAAAGCAGTAAAGACATTCTGAAATACGCCATCCCAAGAGGCATAATTAAATGTGGTATTAGTCCATTGAGGTCACTATTACAAAATAGTAGAAAATGGTATTGTATTTAAAAAAATTGTTCACAGTTCTGTAGCCTCTGAAGACAAATGAACCAGATTCAGTGTCTGGGAAATGCTATGTACAGTAATAGTTTTTAGGATGAATAGTTATAACTGCACTACACTGAATGATTTTTAGTAACATCCTTCCTAACAGATTATTTCTGTTTGCTATAGTGGCTAAGAGAAGCCGTAGAAATACTCTGAATGTTGATCTGAGTGTGTTTATGGGTCTACATATATATGTACGAAGATTCATCTGGGCTGGGGATGTAGCTCAGCACCATGCCTACCTGGCAAGCACAAGGCCCTGAGTTCAGTCCCAGTACCAGGTGGGGTATTCATCAATCTGCATACCCATGGTTAATAACATGCATAATCACAAAAAGGATGTTAAAATTTTTCTTAGGTATAAAAACTCTTCATATTTCTTTAAAGAAGAAATTTAGTTGTTTATATGCAGTTCATTTTCATGATGAGTTACAGTTATAAGTACCATTTACTTTTCTTGGTGTTTATAAACTTAAATTCATAAATTTTTCAAAAAAGAATGACTTGCCATCACAATATAAATGTCCTTATTGTGAGCATTGAGAAATGTGTGCGCAGGGAGTTGAAGCTCAGGGAGTCCTGGGGAGGGCGTGCATTTCTGATAACTTTACTGATACATAGTTGACATACATAATCGATACAGCTCACTCATTTAAAGAGTTTAATTCAAAACTGGTACGATGGCACATGCCTGTAGTACCAGCTTTTCAGGTGGCTGGGATGAGAATATCACTTGTATCCACAAGTTCAAGACCAAGCTGGCCAACCATAGTAAGACCCCATCTCAAATTAGAAGAAAATATATGATCCCACGTTTTTCATTAATGTTCACATATATTTCATGAATGTTCACAGCTAGGTGTGGTGGCACATACCTAGAATTTCCAGCACTCTGGGAGGCTAAAGCAGAAGGCACAAGTTCTAGGCCATCCTGGGCACCTTAGTGCTGTAGTGAGATCTATCTCAAAATAAAACATAAAAAAAAACAATCGTCAGTACCACACACACACAAAACCCCCGTACCTTTAACTTATCGCTGTCTATCAATATGATCCCCCCTTTCCTAAACAGCCACCCATCTTCTTTGTGTCTTTTTTTCAAGACAGGGTCTTGCTTTGTAGTTCAGCCTGGCCCTGAACTCACTATGTAGCCCAGGCTAGCCTTGAACTCAGCTGCAGCCCTCCTGCCTCTGCTTACCGCGTGCTGGGGTTACAGTTGTGAGTCACGATGCCTAGTATTGTGCTATGTGGTTCCCGGGGATCAAACTTGGGACCTTGTGCCTGCCAGCCAGATGCCAGAAAGCACTGAGCTAAATCCCTGGCAAGACCCTTTTTTTTTTTTTTTTGTATTGAGGATTAAATATAGGATCTTTGCACTGAGGAACTGAGGTATATCCTTAGCCTTTTTTAGACAGACAGGGTGTTACTACGTTTCCTGGGCTGGGCATGACTTGCAGTCCTCGCAGTCTTACAGCATTCTGGGATTTCAGGTATGTGTCATTATGCCTGGCTAGGTTCTTAAAACTCTCTTCGTGGACTATTCAGGATGCCCTGTACGTAAGTGACTCCATTTCTTACCTTAGCTGAGCTGTAGGGGAAGCTTTAACTGTCCTTTAGGTCTACTGCTTTAGTATTAAACTATTTTTCTACCCTTCCTCTCAGGGACTACAGTTTAATCTTCTAGTCTGAGTGAAACACAAGCTCTTTTCTTCCTAAAGTGTTACAGTTGAGTGATAAGACCAATGAAATCTTTAGAAACAATAGTATATATACATTTCCCCCAACTTGGTGAGGCAGGAGCAAAGAAAAGATATAAGTAGGTATTTTTCTTTCCTTTTAAAAATAATTTTAATATTAATTGTAGCTCACCAGCAAATATTTACTTTATATGAATTGAATATCTTGTTTTATATCATTTTAAACATTGGGAATATAACCATGAATAGGACAGAATCCCTACCACCCCTTATTATTTTTATTTATTTTTTTCAAAGTTTAATTCATACAAAGTTTAATCAGACAAGTTAATGAAAATCTCAACATTTTTTAGTGTATAGTGGAAGAAATTTAACTTCATTGCAAATTTTAATTTTTAATTCATCAGGGTCACATTCTATAAACCTCTAATAAAGTCTCATCACCAGTTTTCCTATGGTTAATTGGAAATGGTTTCCACCTGTCTTAAACTAACATACTAAAATGAAGGTCTGCTTTTTCATCTATATTTGATGCCTTTGTGACTACTGGTCTGATGAGTAACTCGAATAGCATCGTAGTTCTCCATATATCTGGCTCATTTTTCAGGGCTCATTGACACCAACTGCTCCAGGAATTTTTTCAAGGTTGATCCAGATTCAGAGTGCATCTTGTTTTTATTGTTTGCAATAGCATGGAGCAGTCCAGTTTTGCCACAAGCATTGCTGATGGTTTGCTTCCTGAAATACACTAATGTTGTAACATCCTGTCTCTGAGATTTTATTTTTCCCTCTTTTCTGTTTGAATACTTCATACTTTCTGTAACAAGGAAGAGAAGTAACACTGCACAGACTAGTCTTGGTACCATGCTAAGGAGTTCAGGGTCCATTCCATACACATCAACAAACTGCCGGTTAGGATGTAGACCTCATTGTTTGAGAAACTGGTTGGTAACCTCAGGGTTGCCGTCTAGCGGCAACAAGCGCTGCCCCTCCATGGCTGCTGTGCCAGCCCCTCTTTAGCTCTGACAGCCTCTACTGCCAATTCCACTTCCCCCAACCACCCCATTTTTAAAAAGCAGCTTACATTATAGTGAGGAAGATAAGTAGTGATAGCACAAAATGAGTTTCAGCCAAATGGTGTGAATATGATAAAAATGAAGTCAATTGCGGGAAGAGACTGGGGTCTGCCTTAGTTGGGATTTAGCATAGATACCCTGAAGAGGTGTTTGTGCTGAGACCTGAATGCTAGGGAGTCTTTGCTGAGGACCGTGAATGAAACTTCTTAATACTTCACTTCACTTTTAGACCACTGGCCATCTGAAAGGATCTAAATGTGATGGTTTATATCATTTGATGCCTAAATGTTGGTATTTTATGATATTATGATTTACTTGGTGAGGAAGTAAACTATCAATTATGTGCTACCCTGAATTTCTTGTGGTTTTATTAAGGTGCAAAAATACACCTTGAAGTTTCAGGTTACAATTTGAAACTTAATTCAGTAGGAGGTAGACCTTCTGGCTTTGTAGAAATGGCTATGTCAATCATCATCAAAGTGATGATTTCAGAAACAAATGTCCCATTGGATTTGAGTGTAAGTGTATGTGTGTTTGTTGGCTTATGAAAAGGAAACTGAAGAGAGAGAGAGATATGCCTAACTTTAGGTAGCTTCCTATATTTTTGCCTTTTGCAAAAAGATTCTAT
>PVIR01015171.1:0-38812 GCA_004026965.1 Petromus typicus
CAGGAGACTGGCTGGATCAAATAGGACCTCTAATTTGAGTTTTTTGAGAAATCTCCACACTGATTTCCACAGTGATTGTACTAGTCTACACTCCCACCAACAGTGGAGAAGGGTTCCTTTTTCTCCACAGCCCCACCAGCATTTGTTATTGGTTGATTTCTTTGTAACTGCCATTCTATGTGGAGTGAGATGGAATCTCAGCATTGTTT
Source organism: Petromus typicus (assembly GCA_004026965.1). Classification (NCBI taxonomy): domain Eukaryota; kingdom Metazoa; phylum Chordata; class Mammalia; order Rodentia; family Petromuridae; genus Petromus; species Petromus typicus. The sequence goes on from PVIR01015171.1 coordinate 210, forward strand.
TCATTTGTATCTCTCGGATGACCAATGATGTCAAACTTTTTTTTATGTTATCTTCTGTTTCCATTTCTTCATCTGAAAAATGTTCATTTCAGATGCCCATATTTGGACTGGGTCTCTAATTTGGAGGGCCTGATATTTTTAAGTTCTTTTTATTGAGTTTACTGTTATAGTTAGAAATACATTATGGCCACATTCAACACTATAAATTTGTACTTGTACTTGATATATCTTGATTCTCATTTTTCCCATCCCCCTGCCCTCCCCACCACCCCTACCCCTCTATACATAAGCTTTGTGGTTTTTTATAAAATAGAGTCTTACTCAGCCATAAGGAGTGATAAATTAAGACATTTATACTTATATGATTGTACTTTGAGGACATACTCATAAGTGAAATAAATAGGACAGAGATGTGTAAATACTGTATCATTTCTCTAATATGAGAAACTGAAGGTGTAAATGAGTGCCAAAATGTATGACAGATAATATGAAATATGAAGAAAATGTTCAAAGGAAAAGTGTTCAAAAGGTAAGGGAAAGTAAGAATTGGGAAGGAAAAAATTTGATGGTAAAATTAAGTTCTTTACCTATTCTGGATAGTAGTCCTTTGTCTGAAGAATAAATGATAAAATATTTTTCCCATATTGTGAGTTGTCTTTACTCCACTGTCAGTTTCTCTTGCTGGGCACAGTGGCTGGTGTCTTCTAAAGCTTCAGTCAGCTGTTAACATTGAAAATAATTGATAGAACTGCAGGAAGAAGACTCCATGAACAGATACACTTGGGAAATGCTCCCTCCACTGGCAAGAAGTGTCAGAAGAGCTCCTAGAATATGGTCTTGGCCTTCGCTTCTTCTCCTCTCTGAAATAAGCTGACTGTTAAAGACCAGTGGCTCAGTCTTTCCATCCCTACTGGTGAGGTCTAACCTAGCCCTTTCTGCTACCATTGCAAGTGTGGGAGCATCTACTTTGTCCTGGGCACAGGCCCTTCAGCCCTTAACTAAACTCAGCCTTCATTTTGGCTCATAAGCATCCTGAATTTTTTACTTCTCCACTTACTCAGAACTCAAATGAGGATGAGAAGTGTTATTTATTTTTGGTACCTCCAAAAATCCAAGAGAGAAAAATACCTAAACACTCTACAGTCGATTGCTTTTCTTTCAAAGTCATCTCCCTTCCAACTATACCAAAAATATCCTTAGGCCTTCAGAGTAATTATATTTATGATCATTCATTTTTTCATTAGTCTAGAGCAAATATTGTGGGAACTCAAGAATGATGATGTTCCAAAGTCAACCTCAAGTTTGGAATTGCAAGAAAGAACCACAGATTAAAATGGAACTGGAATCAACTGAACCCTGGATACTCTCTCTAATGAGACCTTGGTACATATTATACTGTCTTAATAGACAGTCTTAAAAAGTTAGGTGGGCTGGACTTTAAATCATACCTAGAAGACTTAGCCTCAAAGGCAGAGAAAACTTGAGGACCCAAGATGAGAAACCAAAATTCAGCACAGCATTGACAAGAGTTTGGAATGTCTGAATGTCAATTGCTAATTCAGACCTAATGTCAAATAGTAAAAATATCCTGACTTCATTCATTGGCTCAACAAATATTTATTGACTGTCTGTTATGTCCCAAGCACTACTGGAAACACGGATACTGTAGCGAGCTAAAGGCAAATATCCCTGCCCTCATGAAGTGTGCAATCTAATAAGACATGCTAGACAATACAAATTAAATAAACAAAACATGTGGAGTGTGACTGGGCTGCTGGGGGGAAATGGAGCAAGAACACCGGTACATAATACAGGGGTGTTACAATCAGGGATCTGCAACTTTAACTGGATGACTAGGGAAGAACTCTTAATTTTAAAAAGTCTGACACTTAAGCACACACTTGAAGGAAATGCAGATGATGGAATGAGATGCATGATGAGAAAGAAGTGAGAAAGTATAGATTTCATGAGCAGGGATTTGCTAAACAGAAGAGGAACATCTTAGATTCCTGGGTGAATGAAACAGCAGATGTTCATTTCCTCAGAATTTCCAGAAACAAGAAAGTTCAAGCTCAGCGTTCCAGCGCAGTCAGTTTCTTATGACACTTGTGTTTGTGGCCTCTCACTGTCCTCTTCTCTGGTGTCTCCTTATTGGGCTCTAAATCCAACCATGTGGGATCCACCCTCACCCCCACTTCATCTACCTCTAATCATCCCTGAAGACCCAGCTCCAGACATAGCCATATTGGAATTCAGGCTTCAACATGTAGATTTCTGGAGCACACAATTCATTCATGAAGGAAATAAAACAGCTGGATCTAAAGAGACAGATCAGTCATTAAAATCATCTTACTGAATTACCCCGAAATTTTTTGCCATTTTCATCAGCACTTGTCATTTCTTAAGAAAACTTCAACCCTGATAAAATCTAACTTAGTTCTTTCTTTGGCTGTAGAAAACCACAGACTCACTGCATTAACTCATATACTAAGTCTTTGGGACTCATACTATATTCTTGTATTGTCCATTTGCTATCCTCCAAAATAAACATTTCCTATATCCCTTTGCTACTCAAATCCCCAACAACCTTCTTTTCTCTTGCTCTCTGGCTTCCTGATTCACTGAGAAAATAAAATTCATCAGAAGAGAACTTGTGCAATGTCCTCTGCCGGCCCACACTTTCACCCAATCCTACCCCTTGCTATGTGTGATCCGTGCTCGATCCTCTCTGGAGCAGCCCTCCCTTCTCAGCCCTGTACCACAGCCCTCTATCCAGCCCTCCTGTGACATCACCTTGACAGCTCTCCACTCCCTACCACCTCCATCATTTCCTCCACAGTTTTTCTTTATGGTTTTCCAATGGCACTGACTTCCTTCTTAAGCTTGGTCTTCGTGCCTTAGTCCACTTTTAGAATAAGTCACCTTAAGATCAGTAAAAATTGTCCCTGGTCCTTGATCCTCTCCTGACATCATCTTTTTTATCATGCACACTACCTCGTAATAATTCACATACAAGTAAAATTCACTCTCTTTGTGTACATTGTGGTAAGTTTTGATGTAGAGCCCCAATCTTACTCACTATCACAGCCAAAAATTTTATCATGCCTCCTCACTATCTTCTTCTCCCCATGCCAGACCTTAACAACCAGTGTTCTATCTATAAACTTATCTTGTCTGTAGAAAATATTTCTATGGATCATACCACTTGCAGGTTTAAGTCTGTCTCTCTACTCTCACCTTCATCCTTATTCTGTAAGACTGTCGTGTAAGACTGATTACAGTCTTCTGTGGTATGAAGGTGTCTCCCAAAGTCCACATGTCAGAGCTTTAACCCCCAAAGTCAGAGCTAACAGTATTCAGAGACTTTTGGGAAGTACTTAGGGTTAAATGAAGTCCTGAGAGTCCTGTAATAGGAGTAGCAGCTTTGTAAGCCAAGGAAGACAGACCTACTCTTGCATGCTGCAGAGTCTCACCACTAAATTCCTTGCCCTAGGTTATGCCCTCACCACATGGCAAACATATTCTGGTACCACGTTTCCGAACTTCTCAGGCTCTAAAACAAAGAGCTAAATAAACTTCAATTGTTAACAAATTATTCAGACTCAAGTATTTGGTTATCATATACTATGACAGTCCTTCCTGGTACTAGAGCTGATGTTTGCATCTCATCCCTCATCTTGCTTGTTTCCCCAGAGCAGTGGACCCTTCTTTTGTCAGAAGCCATCCTATCTATCTGGCTTCCAGAACTCTATGAGAGTATGAGGTCTTCTCCAAAGATTTGTTTCTCCCCTTCACTTATTTCCAGATACATAGCTCTAATTTATATTTGATAACACCAATATTTACATCTCCATCTTAGACTGATTCTCCAATTGCAGATTAATATCCAACTCAACCTAATCCTCTCTCTCTTCCCCCTACCTTTTCCACAATCAGGGACCTGATATTATCTCCTCTACCCATCTCATCTTCTTTTTATAGTCTTTTCATCTAAATGCCAACTCCACTTTTCAGTTTTCAAGCCCTAGACTCATCATTGACACTTCTCTTTCTTCTACAACAATTCAAATATTATAGGCTTCCACACCAAATTACTAGTTTAACTGCTTCCTATTTTTGTGCATTTTGGACATTCAGGGTTCCTTTTCAGCTTCTCTCTATACACATCAGAGATGAATCCACATGTTCCCCATACTAAGTGAAACTGCTGAAAGTTAGATCCCATGTTGTTTCCAAAGCCCAAGGCAGCATCTTCCTCCTCACCTCCTGGCCACCTCCCAACCCTAGCATGGTTTTTCCATCCTGTTTGAAATAAACTTCCAAATTTCTCTATACTATGGCTAAGGATAAATATAGCTCAGATACTTAGCCTTGTTTTTCTTTATAGGTAAAGGGAAGTTTGAGGAATTTAAAGTAAAGAAAACAAATCTCCCTCCATGAAAAGCAGGCTGTCAAGACTGTTATCTCTCTATGTACTTCCAGCATGAAACTCAACATTGAGCAATGGATTCTTTGTTTTAGTTGGTAGCCACACTCTCCCAAAAGTGATGAATGGCATTGCTTCATCGAGCGGAGGGAACTGCTAGGCAACACAGTTTATGGGGAAGAAAAAATAGCTTGTTTTAATATTTTTTGAAAATGTTATTCCCACTGCAAACATAGGAAAGTGTACCTGAAGAGAGGGCAGCAAAATACCAGACAGGCAGCAGTAGAAAGTGTTAACTGGGACTCATGCCAAAAGGAGGCACAGAACATAAAGAACATATAAAAACTGGAGATGACAAAGGTAAGGGATGAAGATTATGAAAACTGGAGTTTAGAATGGAATTTGTCCTCTTCTCACGAAGAGATTAAGTAAAGAATCTCAGAAGATCTCTTTAGCTGAAAGTGCTAACACAGCCTGTAACATTTCTATAAATACAGTTGGAGGGTAGAAAATACTGTGTTGTGGAAAACATTTCCTCAAGCACACTCCTGGAGTATTTAAGCAATAAATATCATCAGTTTACAAAGAGCCTGAGCTATATACAAATCCAGGCAACCTTGTGTTCTCTGCGTTTCTGCAAGTCCACTGTCATGCAATGGGAACATTTCACTGTATCTGGCCTGTGTGTCTCATGCTAACTTCTACTTTCTTAGCTTATGTTATGTTCAGTTTTTCAGTAGGAGCACTTCCGAGTGCCTTTGAGACTTGGCGTGCCTTCTCAAGAGAGTTAGAAGGTGCATTTCTTGACACAGCATTAGAGATATGAAAGTGGCATTTTTCATTTAGAATCTCGAAATTTTTCTCATCTGTCTTTGGGTCCTTCATGCCTGTCTCAGTGTCCATCAAATATCAACTACTAGGTAAGTGTTTTTGTAATGAAATCACATCATTGGGGAATAGGTACTTTAGTCTACTGCATGCTAAAGGAATGAGTGAAAATTTGAGCGTTTGAAGAGTTTTCAGCTGTCATCTGAGGACATGCAGCAGGCTCACTTCAGATCAGGAGACAACTGCAGCTGAGGTTGCTGTGATATTTATTAATCCCAAGAAGAAAGCACATCCCACACCATGGCACAGGGGTGGGGTACACAGGGAAGCACTAGGGTACTCGAGAAGCATTGGGCCTGGGCAATGCTGGGCAACAATCCTTCTGAGGTTTTCATGGAAAGAAATGGCTGAGTTAGGATAAGTAGCCTTGGATTTGGCTGGTTTGGAAGATTTCAGTGATAATGGAGAAGAAGGTCTCTCCTTAGTTGTCCATTCTCTGATCTGGGGTATCCGGGAGGTGGTGAGGGTGAGAGTCAAATGGAAGAGACGGTGCTGTGGGCTGCACCAGGTAGTCTGCACATGAAAAGCATGCTCCCAAGCAAACCTTCAGCTCTCTCTAGGAATCAGGCAACTCCAGGACATGGAGTAACCCAGGGGTAAATGGGGCTGTGAAACCAAAACATCCAATTATGAAAATAAAAAAGTTGTGTCTAATATCCTCACCCCACCAAGCTTCCTAACTCATCTCTGTATTGAAAATTTAGCATGGATTTTGTAGATTTATTTTCCATCTCTTCTCTGCTATACAATAAAATAATTAGAAATAGGGTAAGTCCACACAAAACTTTCAAGGATTCTGGGTTCTTGGAACTATGAAAAATATCCCTTGGATCATAATCTAGACAATCTTTTCTGATTATTTATCTAAAACTAAAAGCGGGAAATGATTCATTTGATTTCTGCCCATCCTGGAGTGTTGCCACTCTCAGTTCAGGAAGAGCCGGCTTCCCTTGGCAGTCCTCACTTGTAGGATGATGAATGAAGTTCTATGTTTGGTCCTCACTAAAATTTTATAGGGTTTAAAAAAGCAATTTATCCATGCTTCGGGAGGTCACTATATTTTTTTCTTCACAGCAGGGCCCTCAGTATATGTAGATCACATCCAGGGTACATCACACAGGAAGCTCAAAATTTTTCTCTGTGCATTGATAAACATGTTCTTGGCTTCCACAATCCTGAGATACGCTCAAAGTGCAGAAAATAGATAGGAGCTAAACTCTGACTTTTCCCAGTTATTTCTGCACCTCGGGAACACATGACCCTCAATGGGATACTGTGAGAAACAGAAATAGTCAGCCTAACAAAACATTTTCTTGGTTCCAAGCGTCAATGCCAGTATTCAGGACTGGAGAAGCCAGCTCAAGCCTCTTGTAAATCTCAGTGCTGGATGGCTTTGCATGCTGGCCAGTCAACTAAGTTGTTCAGGGTCAAGGCTAACTCAAAGAACAGTGGCCATAAGCCAAACCAACCACTTACACTAAGTGATGAGCTCTCTGAGCACTTACAGTCCACCCAGCCCCTTCCATTTACATTTTTGTTGAGAGTTTCTTAGTTTCTACTACTAAATTCTAAACAATAGACTATGAGAGAAAGTGTAGCTACTTTCAGATCTACCTCTAAAATGTTTGCTCAATGACTTTCAGACCCTTTCCCTCAGCCCAAAACTGTAAAGTTCTAGATAAAAGATGGCTGATTCACAAATCACAGAACCCTGGGCTAGGAAGACAGGCACTGTCTAATAAAAAACAGACCTATGGGGATTACATCTCATTCTAATCAATTTTTCAGAGGGTCACCCAACTATACAACATAGCAATACAATAACTAATACACAATAGTTTTTCAAATCCATGCTTTAAAATACTGACAGAAGGCCATCAACATACTGTCGGTGTATATGGGTGTAGGACTGCAAAGATGTATATCTTCTATCTTCTCCTTATGTCACATTTTTCAGATCTCCAAGGATCATGTACTGATTCTATAATTCTATAATTTCAAGGAAATATTTAAGATGAAAAAAATTTTGATGGGACAGTACAAAGATAATAGAAAGGAGCTTTGGGCTGGGGATTTAGCTCAGTGGTTTTATTGTCTGCCTTGCAAGTGCAAGCTCCAAGGTTTGACCCCCAGTAACCACATACAACAAAGCTGGATGTGATAACTCATACCCACTAGCAATCAGTACCTCATACCATAATGCCAGGCATGGTGGCTCATGCCTGTAATCCCGGCACTTGGGAGGATTGTGGAGGAGGATTGCTGAGGATTGCTGAGGATTGCTGAGGATTGTGGAGTAGGATTGCTGAGTTAGAGGCTGAGTTCAAGACCAGTCTGAACTACAAAGTGAGACCCTGCCTCAAAAAACTAGAGAGAGAGAGAGAGAGAGAGAGAGAGAGAAGAAAAAAGAAAGAAAGAAAGAAAGAAAGAAAGAAAGAAAGAAAGAAAGAAAGAAAGGAAGAAAGGAAAAGAAAAGAAAAAGAGAAAGAAAGAAAGAAAGAAAGAAAGAGAAAGAAGAAAGAAAGAAAGAAAGAAAGAAAGAAAGAAAGAAAGAAAGAAAGAGAGAGAGAAAGAAAGAAGCTTCAATCTGGTCATTATCTAGGTGAGTATAATTAGTATAATCTCATTTCACATTCAACAAGTGTCACTTATTTTCCATATGCCTAACACTGAGATTCTGGGAAACTAAGATTAAGAAAAATTGTTCCAGCAATTTCCAAAGAATCCACAAGATACCAAGGACCATAATAGGAGATGATAAAGTGTGATACTTAAGAAATGCACAGGAAGAACCCTCAGCTTGAACCAAAGCAATTTAAATAAACTTTCCAGAAAGAGAGATTCTTGTCCTAAGCTGTAAACAAAGTAGCCTGCAAAGGGAAGGCTCAGTGGCTCAGCACTGCAAAACAGCACTCTCTGGGCGGGCCCCAAATTTACTTCCAGCCTAAAACTACAGCCAGTTTCAGACCCACCAATTTATTTATTTTTGTTTCTGTGGTGCTTAGCACAATGCCGAGTATATAGTGACTGTACAGCAAATATTTGTCAAATTAATAATTTAAAGCGGCCTTTCAGCCAAGTGGCTACCAATGCTCCTTATAATAGTGGGCATCTTGTGTGGCAGCTCGCTCCATCTCCAAGCAGCTCTGACCACAGAAAAGTCTTGCTTGTATTATGCTAACCAAAAGCCCAGTAGCTCCAGCAAGCAAATTTGCATAAGGAAACAGGATCAACTAATGGCAGAGTGATGGACTGAAAGGTGAGGAATACAGGGAGGTCGATGCAGAAAGAATTCAGAGCGGTGCTCAGCACTTGCACTTTCCTCATCATTTTTCATTTGACTAAGTTTGCTTTTCACACGTAGCTCCCTAGGATTTTGAACTTGTGTGTGTATAAATGTGCGTCTGTCAGGCTCCCACGAGTTCCCAGCAGTACTGTATCTCATTGACTTTCTTTCATCATTTACTGTGCTTTGCTAAAGTTAGAAATCTCTGTGTCATGACTGAAGAAATCAAAGTGAGGACCAAGTCACTCAGTATCCTTGGATAGGCTTCTACAATGCACAGCTATATCTTAATGGGGGAAAGCTATATGTGGAGAAGCCATCTTTTATATATAATGATCCTCTCATATCTCTGAGGAATTGGTTTCAGAATTCTCCAAGAACATTAAAACCCATGGTGTTCAAATGCCTTACATAAAATTATATACTGTTTGCTTCTAATGCATACACATTCTCCTGGATATTATAAATACTCTCTCGATGAATTAAGAGGTAAATCCTATGTAAATAGTTTTCTTTTTGTATTGCTTGGGGGGCAATTATATGAAAAACAAGCCCGTACTTGCTCAGTACCCATGTAGTTTCTTTTTTAAATATTTTTTGTCCACACTTGATTGATTCTGCAGATGTGGAAGCCACATAAGTGGAGAAGTATAAGTTTTCAGTGATAGTTTTCTCCAGTATGAGTGCGTGTGTGCACGTGTGTTGGAGTGTATGCAAATCATAGGTGCATATTTATGCAACATGGTTTGCACACATCCTGCTTTAAAATGTTATCTCCTCTACACACCTCAGTACTACTATAGAAGGACATCATTTCTGTCCTAATAAGGCAAAAACAACTTATGAAGAAAGACACTTTTTGAACCTACAGGACACACATGCTGATGCCATCTAGTGCAGGCACTATGGCCACACCAGTTCTCATGAAAATACCTCTAGGGGGTTGGGGCACATGAGGATGAGGCTGAAACAGCAACATAGGATACATGTTTCTTTCCTGATTTTCTGTCTTGCAAATGAAATCTTATAGAACCATAGGGGGTGTGGAGATTTTGCAAACAGGCAGCCCCAGATCTGAGGGCAGTTTCTTCTCTACTGCTAGAGTCTTGGGGAAACAGGCTCCCTATCAGTCAAGGTGTTTGTCATCACCCTTATCCTGCTGGGCCTGGGAAGCTTGAGGCTTTGGATCTGGGGCAGGTCACAGCTCTGATCTGGGCAGGCTATGCAGAGAAGGCCGTGATAATTCTGGACTCAGGCACCAGGCACCTGGCTGAAAGAAGGGTGGCCACTTGGCCACCAGCCAACCTCTTCAATTAAGGATTTCACTGTGCCCTGGCCCTACAAGGTCTGTCACCATCCCGAATGGAGCAATGTGCCTCAGGCAGCAGGCCTGCTCTAAGTGGGGAAGGGTCAGATGGAAGGTGAATATAGGCACCCAGGAGAAGAAGCGCCTGCTGCCCAGGACAAGTACAGAGCTACCTGGCAAGCAGCATTTCTTACTGAATGAGTAGTGAGCGAGCTTCAGGTCTCTTTTTACTACACTGCATGTGAATGAGTTTCCTACCATCTCTACATTTTCAACCCTGCTAGTTTTTTTTTTTTTTTTTTTTTTTCTTTTGAGATGATCTCACTTTGCAGTTCAGGCTGACCCTGAGCTCAGCCTCTGCCTCCCACGTGCCAGAATTATAGGTGTGAGCCACCACGCCCGGCACTGTGGTATGTAGTACTGATTGCTGCTGATCCTGAGTCTCCATGCCCAGTACTGTATGTGGTTATTGGGGGATCAAACCTGGGTCCTTGCACTTGCAATACAGGTGCAGGAACCACTGAGCTAGATCTTCGGCCCTACCCTACTAGCTTTTAAAGTCACCCATTTATTTCTTCTAGTAGAAAAGATATTTTAAAATAATGAATCACAACACGTACTGGTCTCCCCTCACTCATGTATCGGGTGTTCATAAATAACTTGTTGGCTGTGCTGACAGGTGGGTGGAACCTGAATCTCTTGGAACTGAGCTCCCTTTTCCTCTCTGTCATGCCTGAGGTGCACCCCACAGACTGGGAGGCTGAATGGCGAGCTCGTCGGCTTCTGCCTCAAGCACAGGGAAGATGGCTTACACAGCTCAGCAACAAGCCTCCTCCAGTCAAAGCCCCTAAGTCCCCTGTCCCGTGCTCCTGGCAGCCCCTCTATGAGGTCACTGCATTGCCTTCTGTCTGCACTCTGTGAATTATTACTCCCTCTGCAGTGATTTGTAGGAGTGGAAGACATTCATGGACACAGGGGGATTCTCACTGCAAATAAAGCGAACCTTCTGTCCCCTCGAAATGGAAAGAACAAGAAGGCGAGTGCACGTGTGAGGGTCGACGGCATAGACTCCAGCGCGGGCGGCAGCCCCATGCCGGGATGAGTCATGCGCACCGAGTTCTGGAGTCCAGTGGACTCTAGCTGGCCCCCATGGGCAGCTGCTCTGTCTTAATTAATGTCTCCTCTGCCTCGCACCATGAAGCAAGGGCCATTCCGGAGGGACGACAGGCACTGCATGCCTGGCAAAGGGCAATCCTGTTACACATGTCCTTGTACTTGAAACATCCTCTGGATTAGGGGTCCCTTGTCACACCCCTTGCCTTGGGCACCTGCTCACGTCCCTCTAGAGCACTCCTTGTTCCTTGCTTCAGGTTCTGCACAGAATCAAGACTCTCACTGCGGCTTGGGCATAGGGAAGCTGTGGCTCAAAGTCACACTCTCCCTCCTCCCTGGAGCACCACTGATACAAGCGGGCCTTTGAAGGAGCCCGGAGAGATGATTGAATTCTGCTGACGGATGAGAAAGAAGCTGGTCACTCTACAACAATTCTTTCATTCTCTCTACTGGTAACACTCTCTGCTGGTGACACTTCCATTCTCTCTGTTGGCTGCTTTTTTGCCTTCAAGTCCTGAAGGATCTTAGAAGAAATGCTTTGTCTTACTTTCAGGCTCTTCCCTCCTTCAAGGTGTTTCAGGGATTCAGAAATAGGAATATGTTTTCCATGGAACAGAAAAAGGTTATGAAAATTCAGTCACATGTAATTCATCTCCTTCTTGATCTATTCGATCGAGATTTCTCATCAGATCTCTCTCTGAAGAAGTTTGAACAACAGTATACTGAGATGTGCTTGATCAAAATGAATGGACCTTGGGCTGAAGATTTAGCTCAGTGGTTCCAGTGCCTGCCTTACAGTGCAAGGGCCCGGGTTTGATCCCAGTAACCACATACAACAATTCTGGGTATGGAGACTCACGCCCATCAGCAATCAGTACCACATACTACAGTGCTGGGCGTGGTGGCTCGTGCCTGTAATCCTAGCACTTGAGAGGAAGACACAGGAGGATTGCTGTAAGTTCAAGCCTGAGATCATGGCCAGCCTGAACTACAAAAGTGAAACACTATCTCAAAACAAAACAAAACCAAAAACCAAAAACCAAAAAAAAATTAAAAAAAGAATGGACCATCCTTTTAGAATGAGTAGATTAACTCAGAATTGGTCCACAGTTTGACAAACACAAGAAGAGTACAGCTAAGATATATGAACTGGGAATACTTCCCAATCAGAAGGCTGTATGCCTGCAGGATGCTGCCTTCAGGTCAAGGCTGATGGACTCTGGGGTCCTCAGATATCCATAGAAAAGAGGCCCCTGGACCAGGACCAGCCCCCCATCTGCTCTCTTTCAATCAGTGGGTAAGGAGGCCTCAAGAAGTCAACTCGAAAAGGTCCATCCCTGCTCCAGAATCCTGGTAGAATGAATTCTGGCTTTTGTGCTGAAACTTCAACCCAACTCTGCCTCTGCTTAGTTTCCCCACCCCATTTTCTCACACTCCCTGTGGACCCACCCTCATACAGAGGACAAGTCCCACACTGTCCTGGAGGAGAACTCATGGATACAACTGTACTACTCAAAACTGTGACATTTCTTAGCACTGTCCTTAAGTAGAATTTTTTTTAAAATTAGGGTTGGAGATGTAGTTTAGTGTTATTTCCTTAGGACATGCAAGTTCCTGTACTCTGTCCCCAGCAAAATAAATATAATGTGCAGTGATTTATTTTAGGAAAAGTATAGTCAAGTAATTTACTTAACATATGAATCGATCTATGTTTATTGTATTATATACAATTGATTTTTATTTGAATTATATTTTATACCCTTCAAATATGTGTGCAATTGTATTCTAGTTTGTGATCTGGATAAGTATTTCGGAACAAGCATCATTAATTGGAATGTATCTAAATTCAAGTGCAAGCTTCTGAGAAAAAAACTGCTTTTTGTTCTCCTCCTAGCTAAACTAACCCTGGTCACATACATCTATAAATCTAAGAGAGTAAACTGAACTGTGTTCCAGGGCAAGCAGCATAAACATGGTGAAAATTCAACACCCAGGAAGAGCAAAGTCCAGGAAAAGCATTTCAGTTCCTGGGAAGACCAGAGATATCTGAAGTGAGTAAGACCACATGTGACAGCCTTACGTGACAGCTAACTAATGTCAGCCTTTGCTGTGCATTTGATATATTTTAGAAGTAGAATGTGTTTAAAGAGTACTAAGTTGTAGAATGGATCACAGCACAGGACAAACAGCCATTGATCAAATCAGATCTGATGGCAGAGTTTGCCATTGACATTGAAGCTCCTGACTCAGTCACTAGCCAAACCCTATTTGTCATCCTCTTTTCCAAATTGTGAAAGACTGGTATCACGCTAGATATATGCAAGTGTCCTTGACTGCTCTTTCTAAAAAGCTGTTCTTTTCTTTCTTATAAATAGAAATCCTGGTTGTTGCTAAGTGCAAACCTGCCTGAAGTAAAAGCATTTTCTACCAACATCTTATAATTAGTTACAGTCTTGTGACCCACTTTAACCAGGGAAATGCGTGCATGTCCCTAAAGGGAGGAGCAGAGCGAGCCAATCTGTGCCCTCCATTGTTATTGTTAGAAGGAGGAAATAGTGCCTTTAGCTGCTGTCTTCATCTTGGGCAGTAAGTTGACATCTCAAAAACCAACAAGAGACAGCACACAGGGCCGCTCATACTTGATCAGCTTGCTACAGCTCCTAAACCTGAAACATTGTTGTGCTGAAAAAGAAAACCTGTCTATCTTCATGCAAACACTATGTTTAGGAAATCTGAGGTTGTATGTCACATGTCAATGCATCCAGTCATAATAAAAATAGTCAAAAATCCCAACACACACACAGTGACCCACACTGAAAGGTGTTATTGTTTTAACTTAAAGGTTTTCAAAGAGGAGGCAATCACAAAAGCACACTCATCAAGGCACTTAATCAGCACAAGATATACTTTCTTCAACAGTGGTGAAGGAATCCCAATATAAAAAGGTTATAAATTGTACTTTGAAGGATATGGAAGGTGATAGTGTATGAATTAATCAAACTGAGGTGTTATATCATTACTTATTATTTTACTGATCAATTTTTCATGCTAGATGACAAAATGTTGAAAATATTACTAGATAATAAGGTTTTGTCCATGGTGAATGTTAAGAAAATATTTTTGAGCTAATAAAAGTTCTGATTACATTATATACTTTGTTTCAAAATTTATTATAATTTTATTATAAAATTACATGATCCAAGGAGAGCTAAAGTCAACCAGATGAGCCAGAGGTTGGCCAAATTCTCCACCTGATCCTGCATCACACATCCAAACAGTCTTACCTACAATAAGCTAAATGTTCTATTCCAAGCAGAACTTTTGGCAAGAAGCATAAATAGTCTATAGCAGTTTAAGGAAATGTTCATACTTCATAACTAATCCTAATCAAAAACCTGGACTAAACAATGATGAAGAACACTACAGAATCAGCAAAAACAACTTGTTATTTAACAAAACTTTATTTTCCTTTATAATTTGTTTTAAATTTACTATACACCTGAAATATGTTGGTGCTAATGTTACAGCATCTGTGCTTGGCTCTTTAATAAACTATTTTTCTTTCTATGCAAAGAGCACATAGTACAGGCTTATTTATTCCCCAGTTTATCATGGGTTAACTTCCCATGGATTCATATGACAAACAACAGCTAGGGACCTGTCAGAAATGAATTTTCCTAAATTTTATAAAAATTACACAACTGGGGCCAGGGCTTTAGCTCAGTGGTTCTGGCACTGTCTTGCAAGTGCAAGGACCCGGGTTCGATCCCCGAGTAACCACATACAATACTAGGTGTGGAGACTCGCACTCAGCAGCAACCAGTACCACATACCACAGTGCTGGGTGTGGTGGCTCATGCCTGTAATCCCAGCACTCGGGAGGCAGAGGCAGGGAGGATTGCTGTGATGTGAGTTTGAGGCTGAGCTCAGGGCCAGCCTGAACCACAAAGTGAGACCCTGTCTCAAAAAACCTAAAAAAAGAAAAAAATTCCACGGGCCGGGGATATAGCTCAGTGGTTCCAGCACCTGTCTTGCAGGCTCAGGGCCTGGGTTCAATCCCTGGTAACCACATACCTATATTGGGCATGGAGACTCACGCCCAACAGCAACCAGTACCACATACCACAGTGCCAGGCGTGGTGGCTCACGCCTGTAATCCCAGCACTCGGGAGGCAGAGGCAGGGAGGATTGCTGTGATGTGAGTTTGAGGCTGAGCTCAGGGCCAGCCTGAACCACAAAGCAAGACCCTGTCTCAAAAAACCTTAAAAAAAAAAATTACACAATTGAAAATGTTTCCTTCTGAGAATGAGAAGGGGACTAGCAAATATAAACCTAGAAAGGAATTAAAAATACTCTCTACACCAAATGCCCTGGCAAATGCCAGAAGATGGTTAGTTGATTTACAAGAAATAATTTCACTGGGACAATATTTCCCTTTAATGAGAGCATTTTTGGTAGAAGAGTAGGTCCTGGAGCCAGGCTGCCAGAACACCAAAGAACCAAGGAGTTATGGAGTAGAAATGTAGACAATTATTTAAGAAATTGGACTATAAAAGGGCAAGTAAAATGATGTAGGAGTGGGAAGATTTGGGGGCAACACAGTTGGGACTATTTTCCTATTTTTATTCTAAGATGAATTTTCTTCTACATTCATTTAGAAGCTCATAAACATGAATTCAAAAAGGAAAAGGAGGAAAAAGAAAGGAAAAGAAGGAGGATGTAAGTTAATGCTGAGCATTTATATCAGGTGCTAGTGGATTTCATCTTCATAACAAACCTTGTGTTTCAGATGCAGAAACTGAGTCTGAGAGAGAAAAGCTAGTGGCAGAATCAGATTTCAAGACTGAGTCTGTCTGGCCTCCTGGTAGGCCATGCTTATGAATCCCATGTCTTTACTTCCCAAAAGTAAAACCACCAAGGACTCATACTCAGGATTTTTAGAACCAGAATTGAGAAAAATATACCAATAACATCTGGCATTGACACATTTCTAAAGAGCTAACCTGGATGAGGGATGGTTTAGGTTAGATTGAGCCCGTGTGCACTCAGAGTTGTACAAAACCACGATCAGGTACATAGGACAACGCTCCCGCTGGCCTTCCGAACATCGCACACCTCAGGCAGAACACGCACCATCACTTACTGAGCACGGTGCGGCCCCTCGGTATTTGTCACATTCCTGCAACAGAAGGGAAGTCTGCACAGACAAAAACTATTAACACATCCAGCAGACTCATTTACTTGTACATTTCTGGGCTGTTTCTTGGCCCCTGCTGAAGGTACCCTGGAGACATCTCAACCAACACAATGAAAAGTGAAACTATACACGGCAGATTTGTTAAACCAGGCTAACACATGCAGAAGGAAATATCACTCCAAATAGCATTGCCATTAGCAAACAATATAATATTTATTAACCACTCTACTGCCTGGAATACCCTCTTGTAACCAGTAAAGATTAGGAGTTAAAGGCCATAGGAAACATGTATTTTCCTTTTGCAAATACAGGCAGGGAGCTCTTTATAGTTCTGCATGAGTTGAAACAGTGTAGTGCATGTGCACTTAGAGATAGATCATTTCCACAGCTCAGGACCATGTCAATCTACCCAGGTCCTGCAAGAGGTGTCTTTCTGCTTCTCACTTCCTGGGTCTTCCTCTGACCTACACACAGGTCCCTTTTAGAAAGTAGAAACAGTTGGAAGCAAATGAGGCTGAGATTCTTTGAGGACATGTACTTGCATGGCCCATAGGACCTGCTGAGGCAGCTCCTGACCCTGCCTGTCCCTGCAAGGTGTCTTACTCTTGGTGGGCTTCGGAATGAATGACCAGATCAGCAGAGGAATGGAGAGTGCACCACTGAGGACAGAGAGAGAAGATGAATGCAGGGACAGATCACTAAAGTCAAGATCAGTAGGCCTGAGTTCTGTCCAAGCCAATTTATAAAATCAAACCACTTGAAATTACTGTGTCCTTGTTGTTGTCTGAGTGTAAAGACAGGCCACTGCTGTGCAACACACTCCCTGGAGGCCCTTCAGTCAGTGATTAACGAGAGCTGGTGTAAAAACACTCAGGTTCCCTTCTCCTCCATGTGGGATAACGCTGAGGTGCTCCTTTCAGTTTTACTGTGTCAAACAGCACCCACTCAGATGTCCAAATTCTCTCTTGAGTTTCAACTCTGTTCATCTACCATGCCATAGAAACCTCACCCTGGTCATCTCCTGAGCACTTCCAACTTCACTGCCAAGACTGGATTCACATGTCTTCCTTTCTTAACACTTTCCACCTTAATGTCTGGATGCTCCAGTCACCTGCCACTGGTGCTAGAAATTCAGGATTCATTCTTTCCCTTCCCCTTTCCTCAACCTCTGTGATCACCTACTCCTACAAGTAAAGGCTGAAGACATTATCTCCTAAGCTGTCTCTAAATTAGTCCTCTGCTTCTTCATCCTAATGATCACTCTGGAAATTGGCTTTAACATTCTTTAAGCATCCATTAGATTAAGTCTGAATGGCCTATAGCTTGTGTGGCTCCTCCTTAATGCATAGAAACCATTTAAGCATCTTTTTAAGCATCATTATCTGTTTCCTCAAGAAGGATAGAGACAATGACATGTCTGCTGTAATATGTACAATGTCACTTCAGGACATTCAGTACATTATAGGGAGCCAATATTTCTTGATTGGCAATGAACTTTACCCAGCTTACACCATGAAAGGGTAACGACGGCCTACTCCCAGCATTGGGCTCCAATCCACAGTCCATCCAAGTCAAAAGTGCAATTCAGGCTACGTTCCAGAATGTTACTTTGGTGGTATTATGGACAAAGGAACTTTCTCAATAATGTCTTATAATGACTGATCAAAATAATTTACTGTCCACAAATGGCCAGAATATACTAGATCCATGCACAGAATATCGACTGTCTCCTGAGACCTCCAGGGAAGCCCTTTGTGTGGAAGGAGGACTCTGATGTCCCTGAGGTTCTAGCTTGACTGTGGGTAATAAAGATGTTTGCGATGCCCGGTCATACATTTTTTAACTCATTAACTCATTAAAAATAGAACTATGAGGCCCAGGGATGTAATTCAAATGGTATTGCACCTACATTGGACTCACAAGGGTCTGATTTTGATCCCCAGTACCACAAAGAAAAAGTAATAGGAGTTGATTGGAAGATTAATAGATGACTGGACATCTGATAAATAAAGTAAGACAAAAGGCTAATGATAAAATTAATAAAGTGTGTTCAGAAAATGTAGAAAACATATGAAGAGTACCTAAGTAATTTTTAATCATTATAATAAAAGACAATTTCACTAATCCCCCTCAATATAGCCTCAATTTTAACACATTTATGACATCATTCTTGCTGTGCACTTCATAATGCACTTCTAGAGGTCCTCTTCCTTGAGTTGTGATCAAAAAATACAGTGAATACCTAGTGTCATCCGATGGAAAAACAGACTCATGAAATCATGAGTGTGTGTCATCCACCTTTACAATCAAATTTATCACCTTGTGCTTTCTGGCTCTTCCCGAAAATCAAAATGGCCACGAAGGACAAAGCTGAAGACACTGAGGCATCCAGGACAAAGCAACTGAGGACATGACATGAAAGAACACTTCCAAAATAGCTCCAGAAAGTGTCAAGAAGAGTGTGAGGCATACATCAGTGTGAGAGGGAGGATTCTGAGAGGCACTAAAGGCACTACATCTTTTAATGTAGTAAATGTCATTTAAAAAACTAACGATACACTGGAAATTCTGATTATACTTTGTAGATGATAAATATATTATTGTAGGAATTTTTTGCATGTTTCCATATGTCTGCAGAATTTTATAGTAAATGTTGAGGAAAGTAAAAAAAGCATTCATGACAACATGGAAACAAATGGTAAGCAAAAACAGCACCAGGATTGATCATATTTTCTTCTGTAGCAAAGTCCACTTCTGCTTCAGTGCACAACCCCAGCCACCAGCCCAGTGAGGTTGGCTGCCACTAGCCCCAGGTTATGCTGCTTCAGATGTAAATGCTCAGGGAATCAAAACACTCTCTTCCAGATCATATCAATGGTTGAGAGTTTACTGTGTGCCTAAATCAGGGCAGAGAGCTTGTCCCAGTTGAATCTTTTTGTTATTCTAGAAACAGGAAGTTGAACTTCCCCACCTGCAAATGAAATTAGAAACCTCTTCTCCCAAACCCCAAAAAGACTGGGTGAAAAGAGGTGGATTTTGATTAGGAAAACTTTTCTTCAGGAATGAAATATCCTTTTCTTCTTTCTTAGCTACTTGGCAAGAGCATCAGCCTTCTCCAAAAATGTTGAAAACGTATGTGGGAAAACTAGGATTGCTCATTAAGAGAAAAGTCACATAGTGGTATTAAAAAAATAAAAAAGATTGTGCTGTTTTGTTTTTCAATCTTCTTGATATTTTGGATTTTAAGAGTTTTCTTCCAAAAATACTCCCACAGTCAATGTTCCTATTCTCCACGTCTTCAGCCACGGGGGCTTCTCATAACTTTGCAAAGAGAAGGCAGTTGTTTGTCTGGCCCAAGGTGTACACTGACTCTTTCATGGAAATACATCTTTCTACTCCTGTGGCCAAGTACCTTGCCGTTATTGCCACATGTTTGTTCAAGTGGTGAGGAAATATTAAATATCACGCCTTCTCAGCAGAGAAGGGACAGTAATTATCAACAGATGGCAGCAGTGGGGGACTGAGAGGGCAGAAGAGTCCTCTGTGGGGGAGGCTGGTCCTGATCCCAGGCGACTCAGTGGTCTCCGTCCTGGGTAGAGAGGGGGAGGTCAACTACCAGTCCCCCACCCCACTTTTCACATTATCTTAACCTTTCTGAGGCATCCATCTTTAACAACTAATTCCAGACTCCCTCAAAAGTGGTAAGAAGTTGAACTATGTAACAGGATCCCTTAGCTGTCCTTAGGAGTGAGGAAGAGCCATCAGGAGGGGGGAGAGTGTTCTGGGAGATGCACACGGCATTGCTTCTCTGTGAACAGAATTCACTTCAGCAAGTTCAGGCCCAAGGATGGCTCTTTTCCCGCAGGAGAAATGGAACATGGGAACACTGAGCCAAGAGGAGATCAGCCTGAACCTTGAGAAGTTAACATCTAAAGAGGGAGACAATTGCTTATAAAACAATATTCTAAATGCAGACTTAAAAATCCATGTCCTAGGTACAACGATACTTCTTCTAGAAACAGGAAGATTGTATGGAAAGCAGGAAGGTGAAGCAACTGACAAGAAAGTCTTAAGAGGAAGTAATATTTTCTGTGAGCTTATAAATAAAAACACTTTCGTTCTCCAAATGCACCAAGTGAAGCATATCCAGCGCTGAAGGAGACAGAAAAGATCTCTGCTATAATAAATCTTCAAGTCATAGGAAGAATGGAAAGGAGAACTCTCCACACAGGCTCACAGCAAAAGTTGGATGAAGGTATCGAGTTTGGAATAGTAGAGAAAGGTTGTTGGGTGAATCTAGTAGCCTCTTCTTTGTGCCATGCATTTATTAAACCAATATGTGAGCCAGGGCAGCAGCACAGGAAATGCACTGCACAGGGCTGGCAGAGTCTTAGCCTTCGTGGAATTTATTGAGCAATATCATGGATGTTGAAGACAATATTTATTATACACAGACTTCTCCAGATGTTTATAGAAGCTAAGAATTTATTCGTAATTGGTAAATTCAACATGTGACAAGTCATACTGATTTTTTTTTTCTCCTTTAGGTGATGGAAAGTTGGCAGATGTGTGAAAGAGGCAGAGTGGCATAAATGAGGAATCCTGCAGAAATCCCACCCAGGCTTAAAATCACTGCTAGAGAAAAGTGAAAAGAGAGATTTCCCTACTGGTCCTCACATCAATGGGATACCCTGCATGAAATATTTAAACAAAAAGAAAATAATGATAAAGAAATAAATACTACAAATAGCAGTGAAATCTCCTGTATATTCCTTTCTAGTCTTGGTGCCCTTCCTCTTTGAAATCAATAAATTGTGTTTTTATTTTCATGTTAAACTTATAATTTTCTAACAAGTCTAAAATTATTCACTGTCTCCATCCTCCTGCAAAACAATTAGAGCACTCCCTGTGTTGTAACTACTCATTTAAAGCCACGAACATGGTTATTTACTTTTACTTGTTATCTAGACATTTAGTTTTGTAATTTCCTTTTCTTTATATTTCATTTTATTGCACAACTAAGATTTTTTTAATTCTTTTTCTTTTAATATTGATTTACTTTTCTTCTGTTTTGATGCCTTCAAGAAAGAGTCATGGAAAGTTAAGTTCCTTAAACTTTGAATATGTTTAATTTCACCATCCTTCTTGAAAGTAGCTCACTTGGGTGTAAAACTCTCCTTGAGAGTTACTGGTACTTTTAACTTTGAATATCTTATTCTATTGTCTTCTGGAATCTGCTCTGACAAGGATAGTCAGTGTACATCTATATTTTTTGGTTAACTGGTTATTTTTGTGTTAATTGGTTCTTTCTAATAGCCTTATAGTTGAACTTTTTAAAATTAATACTCTATAACTTTCATCAGACAGCTTTGGTTTAGTTTTAGTTTTTATTTCTCTGACTCATTTATCTCATATCAAGTCTGAGAAATTTACAGCCATTACACTTTTCAAGTCTCTTCTAAATAACTTTCATAATATTTCATTTTCATAGCTCCTTTTTAAGATAAATTAGTATTACCTTCAAATCTGTTCATTGTCTTCTTTGTACAGTCTTCAGCTTGCTTCCCTTAGTAATTTATTTCTGTAATTATATTCTTGATTTCCAAACTACTTTTAGATATTTTAAATCTATATATTTCCTCATATAGCTGATAGTCTGAGATTAAAACATATACCTAATGCACTCCTCTCATAGTTTTGGAAGTCTGTTTCCCCTGTTGCCTCATTCTGAGTTCATGTGCCTCACTGTGTCTGACTCCAGGTGCCTGCACTGTTTCCTGGGCTCTGGAGAGTCCCGAGGACACACGCTGTCTTCCATGTCTTCCTTTCCTTTTCTGACCGCAGGATACTTATTCCACTTTTGCAACACTGTGGGGATTTCTCCCTGCTGTTATACTGTGCCTATCATTTCTGTCTGGGAAGTAGCAGAGTTGAGAAGCCTCTAGTATGATTTTTCTCACCAGCTCATATTGATGTTTCACCCCCTCTTCCAAAGATACTTGCTTACTTACTCAGGCATGGTGTCAAGTACCTGTAATCCTAGCACTCTGGTAGGATAGAATAGAAGGATTGCAATTATGAGCCCATCTTGAGCAAGTTAGTGACTCAGCAAAACCCTGTAATAACAAAAAAAAAAAGGGGAAGAGAAGAAAAAAAAAAGAAAAGGAAAAGAAAGGAAAAAAAGAAAAGGGGGAAGAATATAGCTCAGAGAAGGCCCTGGGTTCAACCCTTCATACCACAAAAAAAAAAAAAAAAAAAAAACCTCATAGGTTTGTCCCAGCCAACCTTCTGGCCGGTTCCTAACTATTCCTTAGCTTGGCATGTGCCTTCTGGCTTCCATCCTTCTGATTCTTTTAGATGAAGCTCATGGTTCTCAGAAAATGTCTCCATTATAGCCTCTGTCACCCAGGTCCAGATTGCCCTCTTCTGTCCACCGTGCCATGAACTTCTAGAGAGCAGAGGTCAGGTCTCAGGTTCCCTTCAGACCTCACTGTCAGAGCACTTGATCAACATTTGATGATTGAACAACTGATGTGTCCTTTGCCCAAGTTTTAGAAAGTGTACACGGTCTTATTTTCTCTTTGCTGAAGTCTACCAACAAGGCTAAAAATAAAGAATGAAACTAAACAACCTTTCTCATAAAGCTATGTCAAACTCCTACACCCTGCTCACATGTCCCAAAACTATGTACAGATTTTGCAGTCTTCCAGCCCTGTTAAGCCCAAAGCAGTGTGTTTTCCCTGCCATTTCAAAAGATAAATATGATTTGTGGAGAAATTATGCAAACTTTCCCTGGAAAATAAAAAGATTTTTTAAAAACCCACAGGCAAACTTCTGAAAAGCCAAAATCAACTAGCTTCATTTTACATGCAGAACTTTCTACATGTTCACTAAAAAATAAGGTGAATGATTAAATCTCACTAAAATGTAAGGAAACCAAGGTACCACACCTCAAAAAAATATTAAACATACACATGTGTGCATATATGTCTAGAAACACACATACAAACAGGAATAGCATTTTTACACAAAGTGAATGAAAGAATTCAACCAATAAGTATTTTTAAAGAACTGTCACTTATTTTCCAAAAGTAGTAACAATTTATAGTTCTCCCTAAACACATCTTACTCGCAAGACGCCATGAATTCACAACACTATCCTTCACCTTGATAGCTTTCCCTCCGCAAGTCACTGGATAAGGCCCAGCTTGAGTTCTGCCCCTGCTGGGAAGCCCTGGCTCCTTCTTTCTTGCCACCATTGCTTTGTCTGCACCTCCATCAGGGCAAGAACTGGGACTGACTCTTCCCATGTCTGCCCTTCAAGAAACTGTGGCCCAGATGAGGTGCATACACTTTTAAGGACCAGGAATGTTCACTTCCAAATCACAGCAGAACCCTATTCGTGATACACGAGAGGTCTGAAACAAAACAGTGGGGACGGATGGGTGGATGGAGGAATACACAAAGCTCATGAACGGAACTATTCTGCAGTATAGTTTCCATCACACAGTGGAGTGCAAAATGCCATGAAGAGACACTTCTCCATGAGCAATGCCAACGTCTAGGGTGAACAGCACAGCCTCCTAAAAACAAAGCAGGCAGCCCTCCCCCTTTTAAAAAATCACCCATTTTACACCAGCAAATAAACACTCAAATGACATGTTTTTCTATTAAGAACTCATGGACCTTAAATTTCTTTTTAATCACAGGCTTTAGTATTATTACACGTGTTCCATTAACAGGCATATCCAATGAATTCCCTTTCATAAACACTAGCAAGTTCAGTGCAAACCACCAGGTGATTAATTTATAATTCTTGACACATTAGGGAGGCAGGGTAGAGGTATGAAGCAGCGTGTAAGTCCTAGGATGACAGCTCTTTACGCCAGCATCATGGACACACACGGAGAGGGGCGCAGGCCCACACCTGAGCACACGTACACACATCCACGCACCGCCCGTGAACACCCACTGTGCCGCGCTGCGATGGGTCCAAATTCGACAAGCCAATGCCTGAAGGCAAGTAACAGAGCCTAAACTGTTACAGGTTCCTTTTCCCATAAAAAGAATAATAATGAATAAAACTAGTTGGAGTTTGGCCAGAGTCTAATGTAACCCAGTTTCTAAATCCAGCATCCTCCTTCCCACACACATAATCCCCAAATTCTCCATCACCTCCTGTTGGGGTCACTTACCTTACCCTTTCTCAAGACTTGCTTCGGCCCCGATGTCCAGTGCATCAGGCCTCCTTCCAAAACTTCAGGGACGGAGACTCACTCTGCGGAGCGAAGAGGAGCTTTGGACTGGAGCGAACGGAGGAGCCACGGACCTGCCGTGTGATTCTCAGAAAGGTGAGTTTTCTTCTCTGTGCTACGTGAGCAAATTTCCACACAAGGAAACACGAAGGTCGGCTGGAATGATTCCTCTCTTCTAAGTTTTTATGTAGCAGTTTAGGGTTCAGGCTTTGGGCCCAGACTGGCTTCAAGCACTAGCCCTTTGTGTACAAACAGCACAGCACTGGGACATCCCTGTGCCCCTGTGCTCCCTGCATGTTGGCCTCTCCTTTTGCTGGGGATGCTGATAGAACAAGGCAGTGCCAACCATGACAGAGACTCCCAGCAAAGGTGCTGCTGAGGCTAAACGACAGATTATATGGGAAGGGTTTATGAAACCCCCTATAACAATTTTTTTTTTTTTGAGACAGGATCTTGCTTTGTGGTTCAGGCTGGCCCTGAGCTCAGCCTCAAACTCACATCACAGCAATCCTCCTGCCTCTGCCTCCCGAGTGCTGGGATTACAGGCATGAGCCACCATGACTGGCACTGTGGTATGTGGCACTGGTTGCTGCTGGGCATGAGTCTCCACACCCAGTATTGTATGTGGTTACCGGGGATCGAACCCAGGTCCTAGTGTTTGTAAGACAGGTGCCAGAACCACTCAACTAAATCCCTGGCTCCCCTTATAACGATTAGTTGATGCTACGTTATAAAATTTAAGAGGTGATTTCCAGAGGTCATATTAGCTCATTCTATCTTATTTCTGTATCACAGAATAAGGGATAGATCAACAGATAAAAAGTTAACACATCCACTTCCTTCTGTCACCCAAGCTAAAAGCCTCGACTCTCAGACCTCACAATCACCAGGTATTGCTGGGCATCACTGCTGGTGGGAGAAGTGGGGGCAGGGTCAGGAAAGAGCCATAGTCAAGAGCAAGAGTCCACTTCACATCAAGAGCCCACGTGGTACCCCCCCCATATGGCTCCTAGTGGTACCTGAGCCCCTTTATCTCCTACATTCAGGGTCACCAAAGTCATCACTAAAGGCCAGCAACTGAATATGAAAACATAACCACTTGAAACACCCCAAGAGGTGGTCAGCTCGGGGTGGCTTCAGATCCTGCTCAACATCGGGGTGAGGGAGGGGATCCTGGGGACATTTGCTGGGGAGTAGAAAGGGAATGAAGACGGACAAGGCTTCAACCTCGTGAGCTACCAATGCAGCAACCTTCACAGGTCTAATCCAGGACAGGAAAAGAAACAGCATTCGAATTATTCAATCTTCCAATATCCTGGTTCCTCAGCACATTTCCTCCCAAATGAGTCATTGGAAATGGCTCTTTAAAAAGTAAGTTATTTATTTATTTTTAAAAGCCTGAATGCTTTACTCAGTAGTAACAACAGGGGCAGCGGGGGGTGGGGGATAATCATGATATAAACTGAAAAAAGAGGAAGGAGAGCAGGATGACTCTCCAGCTGGTCCTGGCTGCCCCCAGACTCTACATCAGCCCGACATCCAGAGTGGTGTCACCGGAACGCCCACTGAAGGGCTGCACAACCCTGAGATGTGTCAGTGTCTCTGTGCCCACACCACGGGGAGTGTTTCACCCTCAGTCCTTCAGAGCAGCTGTGAGGCCTGGACTTTCCACTCCTCAGTCATATAGCTTTGAACAAGAGCTCAACCATCATATGCAAAGATAATTTCCTATTTCACACAGTCCTATGAACTAAAGGAAAATAATAGACATGAGCATGTTTTGTGATACATGCACTCCTTTGTTCACTCACATACTGGATTATCATCATGAAACCAGTGTTTAACAAGGGCTCCCTGTGAGCCTGGTGCTTCTCAGATTTAACTGCACTGACTTATTGCTTAGTGATGTGAGCAAAGGATAATAACTATCCCCAGACTGCACACAGGAGTGGAGCTGACTTACTGAGTGTTCCTTCAAAGAGCAGAATCTGAGACACAGGATGGCAGACCATGACCACCAGTGGTCAAAAGCAATGGCCCTGGCTTGTGGGGGCTGTAAGGAGGATGGAGAGGTATAACCGCCTGCTGAACACTGAGAGGACCTCTGAGTAGCCGGGTGGAATCAGCCTGAGCACTGTTACTTGAGGGGACAGAAGAAGGCTCTCGTGCTCAGCCACACTCTCCACTGGTCCAGCATTTCCCTGGAGGATGCTCACCTCATTTTCTACAGCCTTCAGCAAAATTGTGGAGCATTTCCTACACTCATCCTGGGCAACAGTCAGAGAAAGCCCAATTCAAACAAGGTGTAATGCAAATGGAAAGGTGAGTATTCATAATTTACCAATAAAAATTTGAATTATAAAAAAGAGGTGAGCAGATGCCAAGTGGGCACAAGTGTCAGTTACACCAGCCTATTAAACCTCTGGCTCACCTGTACAACAGTGAACACAGTGAACCTTAACTTAACTATGCATTTAGTTAATAATAATATATTGATATTTGTTCATCAGTGTAACGCATCCAGCACTCTAATTAAAGATGCTAATGTGCTCCAGGCAGAAGGAACACATGAAAAGTTTCTTCACTTTCTGTGAGGTTTAAGTATAAGCCTGAAATTACCATAACAAAATCAATAATTTTTTAACTATAGCTCTCCCCATCTCTAGTATAGTTCTTGTCTGCCATATTTGTTTTTATTGGTCGATGGCACCCATAGCTATCTGATAGAACAGTATTCCTTGCACCTTTTTTTCTTGCAAGTCCATACTTATGCATAACATATTGACAATAGAATGCAAGATTTGTAAAGACAGTCTGAGGCTTTTGTCTGTATCATTTAGTGACAAATTCCCACCAATACCTGCTATGCAAAAGACACTCCATTACCCCTGCTCACTGAATGAATGAAAGGTGACATCAGCAGCCTAAGACTCTTTAAAAGACTAACTGGAAAAGAGAGGACCTGGAGGGAAGTAACTCTCAAAAATGAGATGACAAAGGTTTTACTTGGTGACTACCCCTTGTGAGAGTCTAATTAGGGTCGCCTTCTTATTTCCATGACCATGAAATCTGGAAAAAATTAAATCATAAGTTGTCTAATGTCAACTAAGAAGCCAAATAAAATATTAAAAAGCAGCAGCTTGGGTAAATTTTAACTATAACCTTAGGAAACAAATGATGTCTCCAAGAAGAGTGCTTCTCACTTCCTCTGTGATTCCCTACAACCAGCACGAAAAGTGAAGGAACATGGCACACTTGCTACGTGTGATCCATAGATAGATATTAGCATATGCCAGGTCTGAATGGACTCATCAACCATCACAGCTTCCCTAGCTGATACCTCTCTTGTCCCCACTGTAGCAGAGATGAGCCCAAAGGTTCAACTCTTGGCCACATTTTCCACCAAAGCCAACAAGGCCATTTTCCCACCATCACTCTCCCATGATCCAAGGCAATGCCATGCCTGGATTCTGAATGACAGAGCAAAGAGGGAAGGAGCATGTGCACTTCCAGGAGCAGCCTCTCAAGGCCTATCATCACAATCATCTGTTTCCTCCTTCGGCAGACAGGAAAGTGAGAAAGATATAAGTTGTAATGGGTCGAACCACTGCGATTTGCTGTATTATAGAAGCAATACTCATTTTCCTGGCTTTTGAAACCATTTCACAGTTGGGAAAATGGAGGCTCAGTTTTAGAAACTTGCCTTAGCCTCATTGATGCTGGAGCTGATCAGCCTGAACTTGTGAGCCTGACCCACTCTAAGTACGAACCATGAAGAGAAGCAAGTCCTTTCTTTCACCCACTTTCTGTGATGTCAGGAAGCACACAGCCAAAAGTAGAGATAGCCTCACAGTTCCAGGAGTGCTGGGCAAGCACAGAGAACAAATTTCACAGAATGAGTTGGGCCAATTACTCCATCTGTGTACAAGCTATGTACCTAATTTTGATACAGATGGTGTATGGCATTTTCTGTTCATTAAATTCCTCAATATAACTTTATGGTAAGAATACTCGTCTTATATTTCATTTCGTCCCAGGAGTGCTAGGAAAGGAGATTAAGCCACCCAGCAACACTGCATGAAATTAATTAACTGGGAAAATTCACAATTCTTGTTATGGAGTTACTTATTGGTAGAAAATAAGTGGTGCAAATAGGTATAATGATGGCTATGGAAAGATGGACGTAGCCATCCACCCTTGCTAAATCCAGGGCAAGTCTTTGCAAGTTACATTCTAACACTTGCCAAATCAGTGGTACAGAAGAAAATTGAGACCATCTCTGTCAAACCATATGATGCCAGATGTTCACCACCACCCATAACCCTTCAACAGCACTGTTTGCACCTCAAACAAGTCACGATCAAATAAATCATGTAAAATGAGCTGGGCCTCTTCTTTTCTATGAGAAGCATTCCAGTGAAACTGATCTGAAGTCAATGTACTGAGAACAAAGTTGAATCTCATATTAGTCAATTTCTCATCACTAGGGAAAAATACCTGAGATCATCAACTTATAAAGAGATAATATTTATGTTGGCTGCAAACCATAGTCAGTGAGCCCTGTCCTTGGTGAGGAGGCACATAGTGGCAGTGTAGGAGCTGCTCACATCATGGCCAAAAAAGAGAAGAGACAGGCTCAGAGTGAGGGCATGCTCCCCATGTACCTCATCCTGGATGGTTTCTCCACCTTCCAGTAGGCTGAGCAGCCCTCCAAGTCTTTGGGGCCGTTCCAGATCTGAGATGCAGTGACCTTTCACTCACAAGACTAGAAGGAGGAGCTAAATGTTTCTATGGAACAAAACATAAAGACAGTAAAAGGAGGTGTGACTGGAACGTATGATGAATGTTTAAATGTTTTTAATTTATAGTAAATGACACATTGCCATCAATTCCCCTCAAAATTTTAAAACACATTTATCTCATTCTTCTTGCTACATTCTGAAGCAGCTGTGGTGTCCTCTTTCTAGAGCAACCTTAGCTGTGTTGCCGTGTTTACCTCCGTGTCCTTGATTCAAGTTGTTCACCTCTGAAGGTCACTTTTACTTAAAGGAACAGCCAGAATTTTCAGAGTTCCAGATCCAGTGGAGACAGCGGATCATGACACATCATAGTAGTTTTATGCGCCTGCCTGTTCACTGCCGAGCACTCCACAGCAAGATTCATCTTTTTTATCAGATCTCAGAAAGCACAAAAGATAACTTTAAGAATTGCTTCCAAAAGTGGCAGGATGATTTTAAGCACATTCAAAGTGAGGGAGATATTTTGTGTGGTGTAAATGGCCATGTATCATTAACAGCAATACATTTTTAAAACTTTAAACAGATACTCTGTACTCTGAGGGCTCCTGGTAGAAGACCTCTACAGAATGTTTACTGGACACTAAGCACATTACACATGCTGTTTTTATCAAATCCACAATAAATCTGTGAGAGGTGTTGACCTTGTTCCCATGTTCACAGGTAAGGAGAGAATTGAAAGCTAGCATACTTGCCCACAGCCACACAACTGGCCTATGTCTGAATGTAAATGCAGTTTCTTGGTTAAAATTAACATCATTGATGCCTATGTAAACCTTACTAACTACAAGCTAGGCAACTTTCATATACTAAACTTGTTTAATTGTCAAAATAACATTATTATCTATTATTATTATTATTATTATTATTATTATTATTATTATTATATAAGGGAGCAAACTCCAGCGTTGAGAAATTAAGTAAATGAAGTAAGTTACAGTCTCCAGGGTGTGCACAAGAGGGGATTGAATCAGAATTCAGAGCAGTTTGGCCCTGGGAGCCTGAGCTCTTAGCTGCATTTTACTGTCTGACTCCACGACTTGCATGTGTTATCCTTGAAGGTCTCTTTCCCTGATTTGGAAGTGCAAGGTGGCACATCACACACCCTAAACTCTAGTCACTTTCCTGCAATCTCTCATTCTGTATCAGCCATGTACACCTGAGAACTTCTCCTGTATCTGAGAACCTGTTTGCTAAAACCGTTCTATCTCTGCGTTCTATCTCTGCATCATTTCATTTTTGGGAAAACTTTTCACTAAGTTGCACATATTAGCCTTGACCTTGTAACCTTCCTACCTCAGCATCCCAGAGTGCTGAAATTATAGATATGTACTTCTTTGTCTAGCTTTCTCACCTCTCTAGCAAACCTGTTTGCTAGACTTCCTTCTTTCTATCTTTATGTAGATGTTTGCAGGGGCTGAATGAAACAGTTTAAAACAGTGAGTGGGCTGTTCAGTGAGTGGCCCTTCTGGGTCTCTACACCTTTCCCAGTTACCTGTGTGTCCTGCAAATGCACCTGAGTGAGAGAGTAATGTAACTCTGAGGATTCAGCACAAACAAAAGAAGGATTCCTCACCATTCCTTGCATCAGTTAACTCTTTCAGCTTAACAAATTATCCCAAAACTGAGTTTAAAATGCAACATGCATTATGTCACAGTTCTGTACATCCTGAACCTGGGTACAGGTTGGCTGGCCCTCCAGCCTAGATCTTTCAGCAGCTTAATCAAGGTGCCAGGGGTACAGTTCTCTTGGGCAGAAAAAGGAAGAGTCTGCTTCCAAGGTACTTCCGCAGCCTCCAGCAATACCATCACGGGGTGGGGAGGGGGCTGACTTTAGCACTATTCCCAACACTACATGCCATCTGCATTCTCCAGAGTGAGGGCTCTGGATAAGACAGATACTGACAGAAGATACTTAAGTTAGACACTATAGTCCTTCTGGAGACTTGAGGATAATATCCCACCATATCTACCATGTTCTTTTTACCTTTTTTTAATTACTGAGAATTTTACCAAGGAGTGCTCTATGACTGCGTTCTATCTCTGCATCATTTCGTTTTTGGGAAAACTTCACTAAGTTGCACATATTAGCCTTGACCTTGTAACCTTCCTGCCTCAGCATCCCAGAGTGCTGAAATTATAGATATGTACTTCTTTGTCTAGCTTTCTCACCTCTCTCTGTTTGTTAAAAGGCAATCAGTAGGGACAGTCCCTGCTCAAGGAAGTAGAGGGAAACCCAAGAGCTGAAATGGTTGGGACCACTGGGAGCCACTGCAGGAGCTGCTGTTGTCCTCTCCTAATCCAGATGTCCTTGCTGCTGGAGCTACATAGGGTAAGCTGACACACAAAGCCAGTGATGGTGAACCTATGGTACATATGCCACAGCAGGCTGATGTTATTATTGAAAATTCTAAAAGGTTCATCATCAGTGGTATAAGTTAATGAATTATAACTAGTTATCTATCATATGAACATTCTTTTTTAAAAATTTAATTAGTACAAGTACATGATGACTATTTTCACCACAGAAGAGTTGGTTTGTGTATGTAATACATCTCAGCTCTGCTTACTTCCCCTTTGCAACCCTTCCCTCCTCCATCCATCTCTTGGTTTGTGTCCCAGTTGTAAAAGATCTGTCTCCTTCATGTAGCATGTTTTTTCTTATATAATAAGATCAAATCATAAATAACATAAAAAGTAAAACAAAAGATGGACAATGCAAAACAGGAAGAAAAAAATCTTAACATTATATAACTGACACTTTAATATTTACTTTTAATTGATTTTGTTGGTATACTTTATACATACATTATGATCACATTCAACATTTAGAATTTGTACCTGTACATAACACATCTTGATTCTCATTTTTTCTCTTTTCCTTGGTAATATCACAATTCCCAACTTGAAACTACACTACAAAGCCACTGTGATGAAAACAGCTTGGTACCGGCCAAAAGAAAAAAAAAAAGATCCAAGGATCAGTGGAAGAGATTGGAAGACTCAGAAACAACTCCAGATATACTAAGCTACCTCATCTTTAACAAGGAGCAAAACACTCTCAATGGAGGAAAGATAAACTCTTTCACAAGTGGCACAGGAAAAATTGGGTTTTACCTTGTCAAATATTAAAGCTAGATTTATCTCTTTCTCCATGCACCACATTAAAATTTAAGTGGATTAGAGACCTAAATATTAAAACAAAAGCTGCTGGTAAATAGGTTAGGTAGAATTCTTGAAGATATTGGCGTAGGGAAAGACTTCATGAACAAAACTTCAGCAGCACAGGAACTAGCAGAAGGAATCAACAACTGGGATCTCATCTTACTAAAAAAAGCTTCTGCACAACAAGAGAAACCACTAACAGAGCAAAAAGACAATCTACAATATAGGAAAGAATTTTTACCAGCTGTTTCTCAGACAAAGGAATATATAAAGAACTTTTAAAAAATCAATCCCCTAAATTTAAAGACCCAATTCAAACATGGGCATCTGAGATGAACAGACATTTTTCAGATGAAGAAGTAAAGGCAGCTAAGAAACATGAAGAAATGTTCAGCATCACTGGTCACTGAAAAGATGCAGATGAAAATAACACTGAGATTCCATCTCACATCACAAAGAGTGGCTGACACTTTAATAGTAGTACCCTAAAAATGAACAATGTATTATTATCTCCAACAGTTGCTGCCATTTCTAATTGCCTTTGATAAACACAAGCTTCTGCACTGGTTGGTTGTGTCTCCACCACATCAGCAGGACATGAGGAGCCTTCTGCTGCCCCCCTCCTGTCTGCCATTCATGTCACTGACTACACCCAAGCACTGGTTTCCCTCTTGGTCATTAGATATCTACTACCTACACAGGAACAACTTGTTTCCTTGGAATATAAGCATGGAATGTTAAGAAAGGTGGCCATTGAAAACACATATTTGAGAGGGGAAAAAATCACTAATTAATCATACCAGCACACCAGCATAAAGCAGTCTTCCCAGGAAAATCAGGACACTCATCCATGTTCAATATAAGTTTTTTCCTCCAGCATAATGGGTTACTATGTAGTCACTAATGTAACTACACCACCAACAGCCTGTGAGTGACCCCAGGTTTTATTCTTTCATCCCTCTAAAACCGATTCGTTGCATATTTCCAGTATCCTAGCACCATAAGCACTGAAGATAGAGCAATGAGGAAACCAGACACATCTCTGCCAGTTGGGGCTTACATTACAGTTATGAGCAAACAGTGTCTCCAGCCTTCTCCACACCAGGGACAGTTTTCATGGAAGACATTTTTTTCCAAGAATTGGAAGAAGGGGTAGGTTTCAGGATGATTGAAGAGCATTATATTTACATTGTACTTTACTTGGATTATTATCCCATTGTAATATATAATGAAGTGCTTATACTACTCACCATAATGCAGAGTCAGTGCCAACTCCCAACTTGTTTTCCTGCAACTTGACATTTCCCTCTGTGGAGACAGTGACTCTCACAGTGTGTTGCATATGCCCAATTTCCCCTATAATCTCATTTTGGTTTCTGTCATTGCAGGAAACTCTGTTTCACAGGAAAGGAAGAAGCTTTTCAGTGCTTTCATGGCAAGCTCAGCATGTTCTCCTCTGACTTCATTCCAGAGCATATGGAGATTTTGCTCTGTCTTGAACCCAATTTTAAAGCCATGGTCAATTGCAGTTTTGAGCAGTGGATCCTCTTCTAGCCCAAAGTTAATTCACTTGGTTAATTCACAGTATCTATTCCTTCCCAATTTGGGTGACTGTTGTAGTTGGAAAGTAAGACTCTAAGTAATACTTTTGAAAACCAAGAGGGATTAGCATGTCCCAGCTGAGAGATAAAAGGTCCAGGCTCCATCTCTGTTAAAAACCTTTGGTAATGTTTGAAATATGTTAAAAATTCCCATTCATTTATTGTTCCTATAATTACAGTTTGGCTTTGAATGCATTCACTTTATCCTTCCACTTGAATACAGTTGTTGTTCTACCTGGAAAGACAGGTTGTGTTCAATGAGCAGGTTGAGTATGTCATAAGCATAAGTAAGTTTTATGACCTATAGTGTGTCAGTGAAATAAATATACTGCCAGTAGTGATAGTAGTTGCCTCTGGAGTAACTCTCATAACTCAGAGACTTTAGCCAGTGATTTTAAGAGAAGACATAAATATTCTATGTCCATCTCGTCACAGAGCTTCATGGGAAGATGTGAGGTAAAGGCATGTCGCTTAATCATTCTAGTCATCTCCTGTAGAATGTGGTTATGTGCAGGTCATATCTTTTAGCTAGACAGAATTTCTCTATAGAACACACAGTACACAGATTCACATTCAGAAGTGATTACTTTAATAGTAGGAGTGAAATGAGAAATCCATCTGATCACGGCAGTCCCTGTACCAGTAACTATACCCAAAAAATCAGCTTTTCAGATATGGAACCATTGAAGGACATAAGTAGTTCGGCACCTGCGATGTTGATTGGCTGCAAATAGCACACAACACATCTTCATGTACATCCTCCTATGAAATACAGCACACAGAAACAAGCAGCATTGCCTTGCTCTCAGTATCGATAGGCTTCTCATTTAGACTGCATGAGAAGGTGACTCATTAATTCTCTATACAATTGTGTCTCTATATGATCTGGTATTTTGTCAGTTCATCTAGCTATGGTGCTACTGCCTAAAAGAGGGATACATGGACTTTTATTGGTACCTTTTTGCAGTATTTTATGATTGCATACAATGTGGAGAGTTGGTACACGACATTTCTCAATTTTTACAAACTCACTTTTCTTCCCTCACCTTCTATGCAACATTCATATATATGTGTGTATGTACATATATTTGTATTATGTATGTGTATGTGTGTTTGTAGTATATGATGATCACATTCCTCATCCTCCTAGGAACTTGCTGCCTATACACAGCATGTCATAATCCCTCCCAGTTTTTATCTTTTCCCTTCCCCCCTTGCCTCCTCCTTCCATCTTTTCCTTCCTTTCTCATATGCCAAGGATACATCTCCTTATTTTCTTCTGTCTATCCTTTACTTTGTTCTTTATTATTTATTGTGGTTCCTAGTTGCACAAGAAACTATAAAAAGAATCAACAAATTGAATCACATAGAGGTTAAAAGTTTCTGCTCAGAAAAGGAAACTACTGACAGAGAGAAGAGGCAACCTGCAGAATGAGAAAAAATTTTACCACCCACTAATTAAAGAACTAATTTCTAGAATATATGAAAATACTGATAAAAATTAGAAAAAATTTTACCACCCACTAATTAAAGAACTAATTTCTAGAATATATGAAAATACTGATAAAAATTAGACCTGCCCAAATTAGAGGCCCAAATGATCATCTGAAATGAATAGACACTTTTCAAATAAAGAAGCATAAATGATCAATAAAGTGTGCAACATCTCTAGCCATTCAAGAAATTCAGATTAAAACCACACTGAAATTTCATCTCCATGCAGCAAGAATGGCTACATGGTATCTGTTGAACTACAGTCTCCCCTAAAACTTTACAACAAATGCATTTCACAGCAGGCAGGATTCACTTATCCCCAATCTTAAACTTGAGAAGAATATATATTCTGCTGTTTTGGGCAGAGCATTCTGGCTATCATATATTCTTGATCATATTATTGCTTCCTCCTATAATAGTGTAGGTTTTACACTTAAGTCTCTGTTTTATTTGGTATTAGGAGAGCCACCGTAGCTTTCTTTTGGTTATTATTTACATATATCTTTTTTTGTCCTTTCTCTTTCAACATACTTGTGTGTTAGGATCTGAGTCTTGTGGCCAGTTTATAGTTAGAGTATATTTTAAAATCCATTATGCCAATCTCTTGTCTTTTGATAACTGATGAATTCCTTTCACATTTAAAATAATTGATGAAAAGGGATTTTTGTCATTTTGCTCTTTATTTTCTGTGTTATATATTTTGTTCCTCAGTACCTTTATTTGTTACTTTCCTGTGTGTTTTCTTCAATAAGTGGGGGGTTTTGTTTTATTTTACTACTATACTTGACATACATGAAGTAATAGATAATGTGTTTTCACTTGTACATTTGTTTTTAGATTGAATTTGTCATTTTTAATCTTTAAATTTCTACAGATAAGCTTATGTGTCTAGTAAACCCAGGGAGAACAAAAGTTGTATATCTGTGTCATTAAAAAAAAGAGTTTGTTAGCTCTAATAATGTTGTTAGCCACTAAGAATAATGCAGACATGTTTGACAAAGTGGTAATCTTCAATAATTGCTTCTGTTCCTCGTGTTCATATTTGTTTTCCTTTAAAAATTGCAAAAGCTCATCTTCTAAGGCAGGCTTCTACATTTCTATGTAGCAAAGCACTTTTGAAAGAATCTAGGTTTTGTTGGGTCACCACATATTCTACAAAGCAAGCTTGGAGAATATGATTCACTTGTTGCAATGAACCCATAATTTAAGAAGGACTCTGTACCTTTCCTTAAAAGTAGCTTTCTTTTTATTGGCATCTTATAGTCCTTTTCTCATTATTAGTTTTTCCCACTTTCCAAAAAAGCTCTGTGCTGACATTTGGTTTTTGAGATTTTGGCTAGAATTAAATTCTGGGCTTACTAAAATGGTGACTGAGACACTTGGGCAGTGTGGGAAAGAGGTGCAAACACAAGTGGTGAATAAAATGAGTGGCCTATGTGTGAACTAAAATAAGTACTGGATCCTGACTTAATGCCTGTCACCAGGCTGTAATTGATGCTACAATTACAGTTAATCAGTTCACTATCACTATAACGCCTGCCATCACTGCAACTTCTCACTTGCCACTCACTGACAAAGTTTCAATCTGAGTCTACAAGCACTTGATTCCGTATGGTCTCTGTGCATTCAAACCTCTCTGTTAATGTTAATCTGTGTTTGCAGCCTCTCCCCAGTGTTAGCATCACTGCCTTAGCTCCACCTCAGATCATCAAGCATTAGATTCTCATAAGGAGTGATTGGCCTAGATCCGTTGGATGAATAGTTCATAATACGTTTCCCACACCATAACTAATGCTGATACTGATCCAATAGGAAACAGATCTCGGGCTGTCTTGTGAGCAGCAAGGAGTGGCTATAAATACAGATGAAATGTAGATCATTCACCAGATGTTCACCTCCTGATATGCGATCTAGTTCCTAAAAGTCCATAAGCAGAGGACCCCAGGATTGGATACACTTCTGAGCAGCAACCTGGCAAGACAGTGAGTAAGAAGGAAATCCATAGGCTCTGAGTTAAGTTTAATCTCTCTAGATGGCCACCATATTGGGAACAGAACAAGCATAGAATGATGGAGACAGGTGGGAAAGTTAGCTAGGATACTACTGTACCAGGCCAGGAGAGAAGTAATGGAAGACACAGGTAGAAATAGGTTCTGATACATTTGAAGATTAAGTACTGGAAAGAGCTAAGTAATTATAGGAGGAAACAGAGATGTGCATCTAGGTGAAATCAGAAATGTGGTTCATGTTGCTGCTGAGGGCCATACAAAGAAAAGATGGCCTAGTAAAAATATTACAGCGTGTCATCCACTTTATTCACAGAATCTGGCACCATGCAACTTCTGGCTGTTCCCCAAACTCAAAATGACCATGAAAAGTAAATGGTGTTAATTGATTCAGGACATCAAAGTAGCTGGACAGTGCAACTAAAGGCACTCATGGAAGAGGACTGCCAGAACTACTTCATAAAGTGGCAGAAACGGCAAAAGTGTATTCAAAGCCAGAGGCTGATTGTGTAGAGGATTAATGACAATATGTCTTTCACTGTAATACCATTTTTTATTTAACACTCACCATATCTTTCAGTCACTTCTTATATAGTATATAACATTTTATAACCTACCCTCGACAGTCACCTAGCTTAACTTACACCATATTTTGCTACAATCTTTCTATCCTAAATGTGGAACTCAACACATGGAACTTAACCTCTTAGAGGAAAGATCACTGAAGTCATACTGTAAGAAGGACATGTGAAATGGGAGATCATGTTGTCTCTGACCTTGGAATACATAAACTTCCAGACCCACACACTGGGAACAAAAAGTACAGAGACTTTGACCTGAGAATTCATTTGATGTGCTTGGAAGAGACATTCAGAAGAATCATTAGGAGCCAGCCTCTCTAGGGCCCTGTGGATTGCAGAGAGGACTCTGGATTCAATCCAAGCCACTAGGTGTCTTGGAGCAGGGCATCAACATGTTCCAAGTCACTTTAAAATAATTTATTCTTAAGAAGAGGGAAGATTTTTCTTTCAAATTTTGGAAGGAAAGTCAAACTTAAGAATATATAAATT